>JAJIBD010001797.1:0-196507 GCA_021461705.1 Cryptotis parvus
ATATATATATCATTCAACAATATATATATTGTTCAGTTTTAAAGTGGTTTAAGGTGGGAAGGGTAAATCTGGCTCCTGTTACATCATAGCCAGTACCTAAAGCCAGGACATGGCATCCTTACTGTCCTGTAAGTCTCTGTTTGTCTTGATCTTTAACTTGGTTGGCTGTTATTCTTGCTCTTCTGGAGGTGAGTCTTGGTCATTAGACCCCCCTAGAAGATGCTGAGGATTAGGCTGTGGTTGCTCTTTTTTTATCTGCCTGTCTTCATCAGATGACAAGAAGGAAAACAGAGAAGCATGTAACTTGTTGAGTAGATGTTGCAGGACCGCTCCAGTACCTGGGGTGTGGACCCTCAGCATGGGGCGGGCGGGTGTGGAGGCCGCTGGAGCCTCTCCGGTAGGAAAGGGCTCGAAGCTCCCATTCCGACTAGGTCCTGTGATGTCTTCCAGAGCAAAGCCTCAAATCTGGGATGCCAGAAGAGCAAGCAGAAGGCTGTGTTGTTTTCTAAGAGCCTGTTAATATAATCTTTTTATGATACTAATTTTTAGAATAATCTCTAGAGTGACCTGCTTGTTTAAGAGGATTATTTAGGAGGAATATAAATTTCATCAGCTTTTCCCCTTGAGATACTATATGGTTTCTGTCATTTGTTCCTATTAATATGTTGACAGCAATGACTTTTTGTGCCACACCAATTTTTAATTTGTGGGTTTTTAGACAACATAATTTTCTCATTATTTTTAAGAATTTTTTTCTTTTTTTTTGGATCATGCCCAACGATGCTCATGGGTTACTCCTGGCTCTGTGCTCAGGAATTACTCCTGGCTGTGCTTGGAGGACCATATTGAAGGGTGGGATTGAACCTGGGTTGGCCACGTGCAAGGCAAATGCCTTCCCCATAGTTCTATTGCTCTGCATACCCCCCCCCCCCACCCCCAAGTTTTTAAGCATTTAAGTAGTAAGTTATCCAGATAGTTTAATCTGTGAACATTCATGTAGTCATGAATGGAGGTAGTAGGTGGAGCTTATATTTGAACCTGGGCAGTTTGATTCCAATCACACTGTTTTCCTAGAATATTCATGGTTGTGTTTCTGACATTTGTTAATTGATCCAGTATGCCTACCAGTTCTATAGTGTGTTTGGTGTTATGTATAGCACAGGGAGACCGTCACAGGAAGTCTTCAATAGTCTCCATATATGTAGAAGCAGGGTTGCAGTAGGTGCACTTGCTTTTTTTCCCCTTAGAGTTGTGTAAGGAATTTTGGTTGAGATCATGTTTATTTGAAGTTGTAAATTATAGCTAGGTTGGAGAGATAGTATGATGGTTAAGATGCTTGCCTCGTGTGTAGTTCAGGCCGCAAACCCTGTAGTTTTTTTTTCCTGGACTTTTTTGGGTCACACCTGGTGATGCTCAGGGTTACTTCTGGCTCTGCACTCAGGAATAATTCCTTGTGGTTCTCAGGAGGCCATATGGGATACTGGGGATTGAATCCGTGTTGGCCACATGCAAGGCAAATGCCCTACCCTCTATGCTAGCTCTCTGGCCCCTTTTATTTGTTTTCCTTTGTTTTTTTTTTTTTTTCTCTTTTTTTTTTTTGCTTTTTGTGGACCCTCAGCATGGGGTGATGCTCAGGGGTTACTACTGGATTTTTGCTCAGGAATTACTCCTGGCAGTGCTCGGGGACCATAATGGGATGCCGGGATTGAACCCGGGTCAGCCGCGGACAAGGCAAACGCCTCCCGCTGGGCTATTGCTCCAGCCCCACTCTGGCCCCTTTTAGTTTTAGTTATTTTCTTTTTCACAACCCTGGTTTGAATCCCAGTATTGTATCCGGTTCCCTGAGCTGAGTGGGGTTAGGTGATCCCTACACCACCAGTTGTGACTTCTGAGCACAGAGTCAAGTGTGACCCCTCAAACAAACAAAAGGTATAAATTACAGATCCACTAGATACTAGGCACTGTGTTTTCTGTGAATATTGCAAAGATGAATTATAGATGAATTTTGCCACTTAGGAAACTTAACAATATAAATCATAATATAAAGTAAAATTTTCTCTACTCATATTCTGGGAGTTCATAATAGAGAAGTATTATTTTA
The DNA here is from genome assembly GCA_021461705.1 of Cryptotis parvus. NCBI lineage: Eukaryota > Metazoa > Chordata > Mammalia > Eulipotyphla > Soricidae > Cryptotis > Cryptotis parvus. The sequence continues at coordinate 2,102 of JAJIBD010001797.1, forward strand.
TATTATTAGTCTTTTCTCTTGCCTGTTTGTTTCATGTTACCATTAGGAAATTATTTTTGCTTGTGTGGGCTACATTTGACAGTGTGTAGGGCTTAATCTTGGCTCTTTGTTCAGGTGTTGCTACTGGCAGTGCTCAGGGGCCTTGTGGAGTGCTGGGGATCAAACTTGGGTCGACTGTGCAATTCAAATACCTTGTCATCTGCTGTACTCTCTCTTTGGTCCATGACCTAATTTTATTTAGAACTTTATTTTAATTTTTTACTCCTGGCTCTGCACTCAGGAATTACTCCTAGTGGTGCTCGGGTGACCATATGGGATACCAGCGATCGAACCCAGGTTGGCTGCGTGCAAAGTAAACCCTCTACCCGCTGTAGTACCTCTCCGATCCCCCTTATAGTAATTTCAAAAATAGATTCTGAGCTGGAATGATAGTGGCTAAGTCTCTCGACCTGCAGGAGGCCAAGCCTGGTTCTATTCCATGGCACCACTGTGTATGACCTAAAATCAAAGAATAAGATTCTTCAAGATTGAAGCTAATCTTAAAGATCATCTTATTAAGGGGCAGAGCAGTAATACAGTGGGTAGGGCGCTTGCCTTGCATGTGGCCAACCCACATTTGATTCCTGGCACTCCATATGGTCCCCCTGAGTACCACCAGGAGTTTTCTGGAGGACAGCACCAGGAGTAATGAATGCTTTGTAAGCCCTTGAGCATCGCTAGGTGTGCCCAAAAAACAAACAAAAAGCAAACATCTTACTCTAAAATAATATTCATACCATCCTTGTGTGGATCTGGAGGGTTGATGTCTGACATAGAAAAAGACTGGGCCCCCTGGGGTGAACCCAGAGCCACGGCAGAGCCTGGCAAGCTACCCGTGGTGTATTTGATATGCCAAAACAGTAACAATAATGGACCTCATTCCCAACAAATGGAGAGGTTACTGGCGCCCACTGAGCAAATCTATGAACAACGGAAAGACAAATGATGTTTAATTATTTATTTTTCCACTTGATTTACACACCATGGTTGCAAAGTTGTTCATGATGCATTTGTCATAGGCACTTAATATTCTAACCCCAATCCCATCACCATTCTGACCTTCCCTCCACCATTATTCCATTTTCCCAACCACCCCTTAATCTTGCCCCAGTAGCAGCCCCTCCAAATTTATTTTATATTTGTTACCACTAAGTGAATAATGGAATTAATCAAAAAACACTTCAGTGAAAGAAAACTTGTGAAAATTGTGTTATCTAACTATGGGGACATTAAGTCCTTGTCTGAGGGTTTACTAAGCTGTTGTTGCTAGTTGAACCTTCTGTGTTAATGTTTTTGTTAATCAGTTGGCTTCTGTGTTACATTCCCATCCAGTCTGGTGTGCCCCTACTGGTATGTTAGTATTGTGAAGTTTGGAGATGTTGTATGGTTGCAAATGTGGTCGCATGCCCCATAAAATCCAGAGTATTGAACTGAGCAATGAGCTTGCATGGTGGTGGTGGTGGAACATGGGTGTGTCTGTCAGGGCTACTGGAAGTACTGTGGGTGGTAGGGAAGGACGCCTACCCCCAATCTAAGGAGTTCTTACCAAAACACCAAACCAAACAAACCAGAAATGGTGGGTCTGATATTTTTTGGCAGTTCGGCATTTCTGTGGAGCTCAGTTGTGCAGTGGTGGAGTCTGGCCATAGGCGTGGCAGCAGCTGTTGGGGTGTGGAGTGCCGCTGCCAGGGCTTCGGCATAGCAGGAACTCCCCACCCCACCCCTTTCCTGAGGGTGCCCCAGAGTTCTCATCCAGGGACCGGTGTATTCAAGAAACTGTGTGACTGGTTGATCTCTTCTGACATCTAATCATGGATCTGTACAGCTGGGTTGATACATGAGCTTTAGCTGGGTCGATAGATGAGCTTTTGTGATTGTGGGGTGTGGGTGTGGCTGCCAGGCCTTCCAGAAGTACTAGGGGATGAAGGGAGTTAGCCCACTCCCACTCTGAGAAGGCCCCATCCGTGACCTCATTTTGAAGGGACTGACTGGCCCTGCCAGTTGTTAGTCATTACTGCTTTCAAAAATAAACTACAACATATTCTTATTTGGCTGTAGGAATGACAGAGGAAGAGGAAGACAAGCTTTTGGCCCTGAAAGACTTCATGATGAAGTCAAACAAGGCAAAGGCCAATATAGTGGACCAGAGCCACCTTCATGATTGCAGTCAGAAAGGGGGTCATTGACTTGGCAGCCTTGGGCATCACCGGAAGACAAGTTGATCTTGTTAAAACTAAACAGGAACCAGATGACAAACGAGGTTAGTACATCTGTGTCGCTCCGCCCTTGCTTCCTCTTTTAGCTTATTGTTGCTTAGTTACTTTGTAAGACTAGTCTTAGTTATTTAGTAATGTCTTGTCTAATTGAAGATGGTATTATTATTATTTTTTTTTGGATCACACCCAGCAATGCTCAGGAGTTACTCCTGGCTCTGTACACAGGAATCACTCCTGGCGGTGCTTGGGGGGACCATATGGGGATGCCGGAAATTGAACCCAGGTCAGCTGCGTTCAAGGCAAATGCCCTACCCGCTGTGCTAGCGCCCCTGAAGATGGTATTCTAATTTTAAAAGTCTTTATAACCTTAGACCAGTAATTCATGTAAAATGAGATAAGTTTCATAGTTCATTACTTGTAGGTAGTGGTCAGAGAATTTAGAAGGACAGCCTGTTAGCAGTGAAAAACAGCAGAGTCTAGAAGTGTTAACTGTTTGAAGTCTTGGGATTTGGAACTGTCCATTCTTGTGATAGTGCTACTGGTACTGAATATGTAAGGTTTTTAGCATATCGGGTGTTCTTCCTTTAACCCTCCTTGAGACATACTCAGTTCCATGTCCAAGTCTTTACAATTCTCTGTTCTAGGCCAGAGTTTACTTACACTTCCGCTTGGACTTCTGGGGCTGTAGTTTTGCCTTCTGCCGAGGCCTGGGGGCTCTACCACGTCCCCATGTGTCTGCCTGGCCAACCACACCTCCAGGGAGAGTACCTGAGCGGAGGTAGACCCCTCTAGGCCAAAGTGATAGTATAGTGGGTATGAAACTGGCCTTGCACTTCATATGGGTCCCCAAAACCAGGCGATCCCTGAGTACAGAGCCAAGAATATACCTGAATACTGCTGAGTTTGGCTCAAAACAAAATAAAAAAATTTCCTGTCCCAAGATTAGATTTTGTGGGTAGCTAGTGAATTAAATTAGAAATAACTCCTAGGGCTGGAGTCAGCCTTTGTACTGGGAGCCACCAGCACTGCAGGATCCTCTTTAGAAGTGACTCCTAACACTTCCCAGTATAGTCACAAAACAGACTTTTGGCTGCCAAGTGTAGGGTGAAGTAATTGCAATGTAATACCACTGGTTTACACCTATAGCTTGTATAGCACTCATGCAAATTATTAAGAAAAAATGCTGTTGTCCTAAAAGAAAATTGTGTCTTGTACATACAGTAGCATTGCATGTTTAAAAAGGCAAAGAGTCAATATATTCGATAATAAGTGTAAATTAAAGCAGTGAGACACCATTTTCTTCCTGTGTGAGTAGCAAAACCTAGTGATACTCATTATTAGTGAGGGTTCAGGAATTAGGCATTTTCCTACTCCACTATTGAGATTACAAATCAATGTACTCTTTTTAGGAGATAATGACTTTTTCCACTCACCATTTTTATTTCTGGAAATTTCTCCTAAAAAACACCAGTGTATGAAGAATTATGTGTGAAAACAAAAAAGAAATGAAGTGCTCATTGGGGGATGGCTAAATAAATGTTCAGTGTATTAAGTAGAAAAGGCAACTTGTGAAATGGTATGTATTGTGTATGTGAAATATGGGTATAGTTTATGAAGTTTGCAAGTTATAGGGCAATTCACCTTATATTTTGGTAATGCTGGGAAAAGTTTCCTCACTTGTTTATACCTGGGAGCCATATAGCAATCTTTCCTTCCTTCCTTCCTTCCTTCCTTCCTTCCTTCCTTCCTTCCTTCCTTCCTTCCTTCCTTCCTTTCCTTCCTTCCTTCCTTCCTTCCTCCCTCCCTCCTCCCTCCCTCCCTCCCTCCCTCCCTCCTCCCTCCCTCCCTCCCTCCCTCCCTCCCTCCTCCTTCCTCCCTTCCTCCTTCCTTCCTTCTTCCTTCCTTTTCCTCCCTCCCTCCATTCCTCCCTTCCTCCCTCCTTTCCCCCTCCCTCCCCTCCCTCCCTCCCTCCCCCCCTCTCTCTTTTGGTATGTGCGGGGCGGTTATACCCGGCAAATGCTCAGAACTTACTTCTGGCTCTGCACTCAGGAATTACTCCGTCACTGCCTGGGGACCATATGGGATGCGGGGGTTGAACCCGGGTCGGCGGCGTCCAAGGCAAATGCCCTACTTGCTAGACTATCGCCTGGCTCCTGTCTGTCTGTCTTTTTCTGAAAGTAGAGAGGTCATTCTTAATATGATGATCAGGTATTTTAACAAGTGTTTGGCTCTTCAGATAAAGTGCTTACTTAAAATTGAGCTAGGACTCAGGGAAATAGGAAGTGTTTAGGACTAATTATTAACACTACTAGAAATGCATCTGTTCCATCTGCCCTTGAGATAAAGTCAGAATTAATGAGATGATCTATAAATATAAATTAGTTGTAGATCATAAGGAATAAATAGGGTGCAAAGTCCGATGATGTTTCTGCTCTGCTCCCCCAAAACAAACAGTGCAGGCACAGATGGGACCTTAGGACCTTCACTCAGCTGATTTTGTATTTGTTTTTTGTAGCTAGAAAACATGTCAAACAAGACTCAAATGTAAATGAAGAATGGAAAAGCATGTTTGGGTCACTGGAGCCCCCCCAACATCCCCCAGGCCCTGCCAAAAGGCGGTGATCAGGAGGTGATGCAGACGGAAAGCCCCCTCGCTCGGAGTCCGCGGGCTGGCATTTGTGTCCCTTTGTCAACCTCCCCGCAGGTACTGTCCTTTGGGTGGTCATCTTCCTTCTGTGTTCGATCTTCATTCGACTGGTTGTGGTGTTAGAAGGCCGTGGTGTGACTTCTAGAAAACTCCGCCTAGTGACCGGCTCCTCGCGGGAAGACATGTTTCTTTGGAAAAGGAACCTACCGGCAGTGCAGTATTGGCTGTAAGAAGATGATGAGATCATGGTAGCTGGAGGGAATGGGGGGGATGATGCCGCATGGAGTTGGCCAGGAGGGGGACGGGCCAACTGTCCTCTCCTCAACGGGAGAGACTGTTCTCCGCGCGTGGCTATACAGAAGCAGAGCAAGGGCAATGGAACGTGAGAGCAATGGAACGTGAGATCTGCTCTCAGGAACTGACGGGTGGGCCAGGGGAGAGGAAATTTGAGGGGAGACACAGTGGCGGAGGGAAGTAGCTGCTGGGCTGGTGTCTGTGTGAAACGCTGTAGGTAACTGGAAGGTAAAGCATGAGTGAACATCAAAAACCAGCATTTCCATTCTTTTTAAATTTTTATTTCCTTCTCTGCCCTGGTTTCCCCGCTTCTCTTCATTGTTGACAGCTGGGGTTTGCACACAGGCCTGGCTCTGGTGATGCCGGGGCTCACACAGTGGCTCGCTCTGCACACACGCCGGGTGTGGTGCTGAGGTTTAAGCCCCTTTCTGCTGCTCCGTGTGCCCACGTGCTCGCCAGGGCTCACTCTCCGTGGAGGCACACGGCTGCTGGGTGTGGACACAGCACTGCAGTGCTCTCCAGGATGGCAACCGCTTTTCTGCATGTTTTTCTGTGTGTGAAGCTAAGCAGTGCTCAGGGCCTCCCCTGACGCTTCTTGGCTAGCTGTGCCGCTGTGCCGTGTGAAGACCTGCATGACCCTGCAGTGTTGGGACCTCAAGGGCCATAGCCAGCGATGCTTGGGGCCTCCAGGCTACACCTCGTGACGCTGGGTGGCTTTCGGATGCCAGAGATCACCTGGGGTCACTTTGATCAGCACGTGCCTTGTGTGCAGCTGCGCTACACACTCTAAGGCCCGCCACCCCTTTCTCGTAGGTTCTCCGACATTCCTGGCTATAGGGTGACTGGAAGTAGTTTGCAGCATCAGGAATCACAGTCAGAGCTGTCAGGCTCCAACAGCCACATTGCCAGCATCATGCTCGTAAGCGTGGCAGCACTGCGGATTTGAAGCTGTCCCCACCTGCTGGCAAGGCTGCTGCTCTTAAGCCACTTGTCACTCTCTGGGCAAAGAGGGTCATTTTGCTTAAGGAGATTTTCAAAATGGGACATGAACAAAGGACCCAAAGCTAATGAGTAGGGACCATTAGTACACTTATTTTTTTGTTGTTGTTGTTGTTGTCGTAACTTGTCAATGCTCAGGGGTTACTCCTGGCTCTGCACTCAGAAATTGCTCCTGGTGGTGCTCAGGGACCATATGGGATGCTGGGGATTGAACCCGGTCAGCTGGGCGCATGGCATATGCTCCTACCCACTGTGCTATCACTCTGTTCCCTGTAAGTACACTCTACACCTATTCAGCGCTTATGACACAGAGTGCAACTCTTATTGTTTCACAGGTTCCGGAAGCGACAGATGTGCAAAGTAGAAAACCAACAATACAGGTTTTAAGTAGCACAATCTTGCCCTCGACTTACCAGATCCGGATCACAACTTGCAAAACGGAACTTCAGCAGCTCGTTCACCAAAAGCGGGAACAGTGTAATGCAGAGAGGATCGCCAAACAGATGATGGAAAATGCTGAGTGGGAGAGCAAACCGCCCCCGCCCGGTAAGTGGACGCCCCACAGCTGATGGGAGTGGCTGATCCTTGCACTGAGAAAGGGAAAACAGACACGGTTGCTCTGGGCTCCAGAACAGCGGAAGGGAGAGCTGCTTCGTGACTGTGGACTTGGTGTCTGCCTAGTGCTGGAGGCAGCTCGTGGTACCGTATTAAGCCAGTCCCAGGTTTAAGCCTGCCTGTGGCCCATTTTTCTCACTTCCGGTGCTAGATTTTACTTGTCTGTGTTCTGTTCAGGCCTGTTAAGTGGTAAAGAGCACCAACGTTTCCAGGAGTGTTAAGTTATCCTGAAATGCATTTCATTATTTCTTACCGGTCTTTTTTTTTTTTTTTTTTTTGCTTTTTTGGGTCATACCCGGTGATGCTCAGGGGTTACTCCTGGCTCTGCACTCAGGAATTACTCCTGGCGGTGCTCAGGGGACCATATGGGATGCCGGGATCGAACCCAGGCCGGCACAGGCCGCCTCGTGCAAGGCAAACGCCCTACCACTGGGCTATCGCTCCGGCCCCTATTTCTTACTGGTCTTAAAAAAAAATAGTTGGCCACAAAGTTTCTAATTTTCCAGCAGAATCTGTCCTTCTCGGTGGCCTTTTTATAAAGTGGAGCTGTACATTTTATTTAATAATCACAAAGGGTGTCACATTTCATGGTTCAAGAAATGTGCAATGACTGTTATTTTTCTTTCCACACTTGAGTGCTGTGCGGGATTGACTCTCTCCAGAGGGGAATGTTCAGTCTAGCCTTGCAGAGTGTTTCTGGGCATTTGGAAATTCAGCACATCCGCCCTGAGGTCACTCTTGAACTCTACTCCTACACGCCCGGAGCTTCGGGCTTGGTTTGGGGGCCACCCCAGCCTCCACTGCCAGCAGTGCTCAAGGGACCTCGTGGTGTCCCTACACAGGCGAAACATGATTCCGCCGCTCAGCTAGCCCTGTGGCCCTGTTTCAAAAAAATATTAGAATAGGCTGTGGTTTGCAAGAGTCTTGTTTTCTTTCTTGTTTTTAATTTGGTGGGGTGAGGGGGGTCCGTTGACCTATACCTGGTGGGCTCAGGGCGCCTGACTCTAAAGGATTGTGCAGCGCCGGGTCAAACTGGAGTCGGCTGCATGCCAGGCAAGAGCTTTCATCCCTGTGCTCTCTCTGACCCCCACTTTTTTTTTCTTTTTTTTGCACAATAATGACTCAATATTATTGAGTCATTATTGTGCAAATACTTTTTCCCTAAATGACATTTCTATCTATCACTTAGTTATTTCTAGTGCAGTATGATTCCAGTACACTCTGATTTCCAGCAGGGTATACTCTTTAGTATAGCTTTGCTTTGCTCTAAAGTGAACATGAAACTTTATAAGCTTTTATACTTCACATAAACAATTATTCTTCAAATACTGAAGAATCGTATTGTTTCTATTATTATGGCCTGCGGTCTCCAGGGAGCTTACTTAGAGGAAATAATTGGACATGAAAATACACAATGAAGCAAAAGCGTGTTGATGTCATAAAGTATCAGAAAACCTCTGGGTATTTGGAGGCTATATTTTACTTCACATAAAAGTTTATTTCTCAAATACTGAAGAATCTGTACTAGTTCTGTTTCTATTATTATGGCCTGTGGTCTCAGGGAATTTACTTAGAGGAAATAATCCAAAATGAAGAGACACAGTGAAGCAAAAGTGTGTGGATGTCATAAAGTAGAAGGAAACCTGTGGGTGTTTGGAGGCGGCTGCTTTACGGTCCCGTTGATATCTGGCGTGTTACTCCTGCGGAGCATGGGGTTAAAGTGAGAACAGAAATCAGCTGTTCTCTGAACCCAGGGCTGGCTGGGCTCTCTCTCTTTCTGCCTCTTTCTCTGGCCGCTTTGTTGCACTTCTCACCTTTGGATTATTAGAGCCTCTGTTTTACATTTGAGGAAATTGAAGCTCAGGGATATTCTCTAAGAAAAGGTCCCTGAGGTCACGTATTTAGGGTCTGATGGATCAGGGCCTTTGAGACTTTCAGAATTGGGCCGCCTCCCTACATCATGAGTTGCGGTCAGACGAGTCATTAACTGTTGTCACTGAGTAAGCCTCCAGCTTTCCCCGGGCACACGTGATCACTGTATCGTTCTTGACAGCAGCACATCAGCTGCCACACTGAGTCGCTGTCTTTGTTTTTTTTAGTTTTTTTTTTTCTATTTTTTATTATACCACAGTGAAACATACAGTTACAAAGGTGTTCATAATTGGTTCTTGGTAATACAGTATTCCAGCACCCATCCCTCCACCAGTGCCCCATCACCACCACCAGTATACCCACACCCCCTCCCGCCCACCCTCAGGCTGCCTCAGTAGCAGGTACCCCCTTTTCCTCTCTTTCTCTCTGTCTCTCTCTGTCTCTTCATCTCTCTCCCCCTTCTGCAGCTAGCCTGCAGACATTTAGGGTTTATCATGCAAGTCTCTTTTTTGTATATTCAATGGTGAGTTCTTGACTGACATTACCATTGCCCACACTCAGTTAAACACTGGTATATATTTATATCCCATTAATGAATGCAGTCATTCTATATCTGTCTTTTTCCTTCTGACTAATTTCACTGAGCATGATAGTCTCCATGTCCATCCATTTGCAGGTAAATTTCACAGTTTTGTCTTCTAACAGCTACATAATATTCCATCGTGCAGATGTACCACAGTTTCTTTAGCCAGTCCTCTGTTCTCGGGCACTTAGGTTGTTTCCAGATTCTAGCTATTGTGAATAGCGCAGCGATGAATAAAGGAGTAAAGATAGTGTTTCTGCTATGTGTTTTCGGTCTCTAGGATATTTCCCAGGAGTGCTATTGCTGGATCAAATGGGAGCTCAATATCTAGTTTTCGGAGGAACTAAGTTGCTGTCTACTCAGTCGGCCATCATATATGTCTGTTCCATCAGGAATGTCTTAAACTTTTCCGTTTTAACTCCTTCCTTTTCGCCTGTGAAAGTTGTGTGTGATGCCAGGCACGTGGTGTATGAGAGAGGTTTGCAGGTACAGCCATTACAGATGATCATCAAGGAGTAGCATTTGAAACAAACTTTCCAAGAGCTCTGTGACCCTGTTCAGCAGCACGACCCACTGTTTGAGAAGCTCAGCAGTCGACCATGGTGCCGCCATGTGCGGGCTGGCCATGGCTGGCCTGGGCTTAGTTCTTCTGATTGGTCTGGTTGGTGGGGGATTGTTGCTGAGGGGAGGGCGGGAAGATTGTGTTGGCTAACTGTGGCTCCATATACTCCTTGACTTACCCGTAGGTTGGCGTCCCCAAAGGGCTACTAGTTGCACATCTTCATGAGCACAAATCTGCCGTGAATCGAATTCGAGTCTCTCTGATGAACACGCACTTTTGCTACGTGTTCAAATGATGGCACAGTGAAAGTCTGGAACAGTCAAAAAAATGGAGGGGAAAACCACGACTACCAGGTAACGTGCGCTTATTTCTGACATATTAACGGTAGTTATTGAATGCTATCTCTATGACAGGTGCTGTTTTGTTATTTGCAGTTTGGTGTTGTTGTTGTTTGTGTGTTTGGGGGGGCTACAACTGGCAGTGCTCAGTGCTTACTCTTGGCTCTGTGCTCAGGGATCACTCCTGGCAGTGCAGGGAACCCCTGGGGTGCGAGGGATCCAACTTGGTCAACCGTGTGCAGAGGAGGTGCCTGCCTGCTGTCTCTCCAGCCCCAGCTTCTGGTTTTGGCTTGTTTGTTTTGCTTTTTCTTGGGTCACACCCAGCAATGCTCAGGGGGTTATTCCTGGCTCTGCACTCAGGAATTACTCCTGGCAGTGCTCAGGGATGCGATGGGATGCTGGGGATCGAACGTCATCCCCGCTGTGCTTCGCTCCAGCACCCCCAGGGTGCTGTTTTAGGTAGGGATGCAGGGGTGCAGGTGTGACAGAGTGACAGAGATGTTTCTTCAGAGCTTCTGGTAGGAGGTTACAGGCATCGCCAAGAAAACCTGACAATGCGGCGGTGAAACAGGGAGAAACACTCGAATAGGAGCGCAGGTAGGTGGTGGGGTTAGCTTTCAAACAGAATTGGCGGCAGAGTTCCTTACCGCTGAAGGTGTTGCTGCCAGAGGATCCGGTGGCTCCTTCGGGAGAGCCACTTCAGCTAGAGGAGATGGTTTCAGAGGGCTGCGGTGGGACGATGTCCGGCCTCATCGCAGGGTCAGCGTGGCTGGAGGAGAGGGGGGAGGAAGGGAGCGCCTGTGAGCAGGGTTGATGACTAGGGCCGTGTGTGCTGTTGTCAGGCTAACTGATGCGAGCAGGCTGAGCAGAGACATGGTCTGAATTACACTTGCACAACATCACTGATTCCTGAGTGGAAATAGAGTGCAGCGGGTGCAGCGGCAGCTGGAGGCTGTAGTAACACGGAATTCAGAGACGGTGAAGTTAGGCCGGTTTCTGGGTGTGCTTTGGTGGTCGAACCAGCAGTGTTTATTGGATAGGTTAGATGGCATCTGAGCAAGAGAAGGGTCAGAATGATGGAATGGTTTGCTGCGTACGATCTGGAAGCTCTGTTAGATAGGCTTGATGTGATTCGCTGATAGGATTATGTGAATTATTTTGTGTATTTTAACTCTGCAATAGTTGTGTCTTCCTTGGTAGACGGTTTGTTTCCCTCCCTCCCTCTCATCCATTCTGCATTCTTATTCATTGTGTGTTGTTTGATCTGGGTCTAAAAATAAGCTAGAAGGAATTGAAACTGAATCACATGTACATAAAACAGATAGGGGGGTTGCTGGGTGTTTCTCATGTAAGTTCATCAGCCATGGTTAACCGCCTCTTCTCGCTGTGGATTGCCGTAGTCCCTGGCTTGGAGGTTCTTTGTTCCATGCCCCGGGAGGAGGATGGAAGGATTGAAATGTGTTGCCCTTATCACATGAACTGATGAGGGAAGGGAAAGGTTATTGTTGCCAGGACCAAGTAGGAAACAGCTTGTGGCTGGCAAGAGCAGCAGAAAGGATGATTTTCTTCTTAGGAAATGTTTCCAGGATGCTCTGACTCACTAAGCCGTTGCTTCTGTGCATTATGTTGGTGACAGTCCAGTTCCCAGTTCTGATATTCTCATGGCTTGGGTTGGATGATTTAGGCCAACTGGGTCTTGGCCCTGTCTTTTCTTAAGTTAAATTATACAGTTTGTTCTTGAAAAATTGCTGTTTTCCTGAGCTATTTCATAGATGTCATACTCTGTTTTAAATTTAAGTGAAAATGCTTTAGATTTGGCTTTTTTTTTTCCCCTTTCCTTTTTTGGGTCACCCCTGGCAATGTTCAGGGGTTACTCCTGACTCTGCACTCAGAAAGTACTCCTGGTGGTGCTCAGGGAACCATATGGGATGCCGGGTATCGAACCCAGGTTGGGCGCCGTGAAAGGCAAACGCCCTACCCTCTGGACTATCACTCCGGCCCCTAGATTTGCATATCTTGTATATTCTAAGTATTTTAAATTACGTTTTCGATATACAATGTACTACTTCATTTGACGTCTCAAATTTAGGGAGTATTTGCTTTTTGAATTTGATGGTAAATCAATCAACTCTATGGAGAGTTTTTTTTTTTTGAAACACCAAACTTACCATTAAACAACTTTACTACTTAAACTTAAAGTGGAGTGAAACATGGATACATGCTGCAACATGGCAAAACTTGAAACATGTGTAGGGAAAGATGTTTTATCCATTAGGCTGGTTCTTAGATTGTATCAGCCCATTTATCTGAAATGTCCATAATTGACAAATTCATAGGAAGACAGGAAGTGAGTGGATTAGTGGTTGCATAAAAACCGTGAATGTGTTATTTGGGGTGATGAGAAGACGTAGGATTTTAATAACACTGATGATTACAAAAATTAGTGACTACACTATAAATCCCTTAATAGTAAATTTTATGATATGCAAATCTCATCTGAATATTAAGTTAGGTTAGTTAGCATGCAGCCATTCTTCCTGGGCGTGTTTACCCATCTCCCATTGGCCCGTGTTTGAGACATACATCACACAAAGACAGGATAGTCTCAATAGCTTAAAAAAAGAGGCCCTTTTTGAAAAGGAATTCTTGCTATTGTTAGAAAACTAAGGAGATGAAATAGACCATTCTAAAAACAGTCATTTTGTTGGGGGCTGTTTGCTTAGCAGTAGCAGCAACAATGTTCTTCTGGCCCGTTCAGAAATGGAATCTTGTTCTTCTCTCCTGCAGATCTATCCTCACCTACAGCCGGATCGGAGGTCGGGTCAAGACGCTCACCTTCTGCCAGGGGTCCCACTACTTAGCCATTGCGTCTGACAACGGGGCCGTCCAGCTTCTGGCCATCGAAGCTTCTAAGCTGCCCAAGTCTCCGAAAATTCACCCTCTACAGAGCAGGTATATCTTTGGTGTTTCGTGATTGCGCTTTGGTTAAACCCTCTGTCCCCAGCTTGGTGAGGAACAAATAGAGGCCCGTTCCTTGTGCTTTTTCAGACTCGTGATGCAGTAAGCTGTTGCTGGCTAGTTTCAGGAAACTGCCTACTTACTTCCCTGCACAGTTGTCCCAAGATAGGAAGGCGACTTTTGAACTTGACGCCCCACCCAGCCTGGCATCTATTTAATAACCTAATTGTCTGTTCCATATTTTGTCTCTAGTAAATGCTCTCTTCTGGGAGGGGATTTTGAGCATGTGAATGTTCTTTGTGAAAGAAACCTTGAATTTTCTCAGCATTTTATTATTTGGCATCACAACCTCTGAAGTTGCCGGAACAGAGCGGCACTTTGAGAAGCTAACAACAGATCCTTGTTTTGCTTTTTGTTTGGAGCCACACCCACCGGCTACTCCTGACTTCCGCCCCTTCCTGTCATATTTCTTTGGCCTCTGGCTATTTCTTTTTATTTAGTTTTTGGTTTCTGGGCCATGCCCACATTGTACTTAGGAGCTTTTCCTGTCTCTGTGCTCAGGAGTGACCCCTGGTGCTACTCAGAAGCCATACACGGTGCCAGGGCTCGAACTAGGTCAGCAACATGCCTGGTTAGTGCTGTACCTCCTGTACTGTCTATCTGCCCCCTGATTCTTGTTGATAGAATTTTCCTCTTCACCTGGGTGCCTCCTAACACCAAGTCAGAAATAGCCTCTGAGCACCACCAGATGTGGTCCCTAAACAAAACAAAATAAAAAATATTATGCAGTTTTTACACATTGTAGTTTTCTGTAGATGCAAGGCAAGGTCCGTCCCGCCCCCACCTCACATAGATACTTTACCGCTGGGCTCTGTCCTGCCCCATGTGGCAAGATATTTAGTGATACAGCAGAACAGGTTTTTAGCTAGTAAGATACGTCACACATTTACACATTAGCCACTGCATCTGGACCAAGGGGTTGGTGGTCCGGATTCCGTGCAGTGTGGTGCGCCCTGTTCTGGGGCCAGAGAGGCAGCTCAGCTTGTGGTTAGGGAAGACTCGGGAGGAAGACGATACAGGTGGTCGCCAGTAGGGTGGGCCAGTAGGGGAGTCATTTGTCATGAATCCCTGACAAAGAAAACACATGAAAGTTGATGTAGTTAAGGAGACTTTAAACTCTGTCTGTGGAGTCGCTATGGCAGAAGAGGCCATTTGTGGGATCACCTATTATTTTGTTATTTGTGTATAACTTTGTTTTGTCTTTGCAATAAAAGATTTGTTTTATTTAATTTTATTTATTTTGGGTCCTCCAAAGCAGTGCTCAGGATGGCCCGGGGATTATTCACTAATGATTCTCAGCCAGTTGGACCTAAGAACATGATGTTACTTGGGTCCTGCAGCGACAGGGGCTACCTGGGATTACCTGGTGCTATTGGGAGCGTCCAAGGCCACACCTGGTGGTGCACAGGGGACAGTGGGTGCCAGAAATCAAACCATCATCAGCTGCCCACTAGACTTGCACCCTAACTGCTGTACGTATCGTGGCCAAAAGAGATGGGAACAGCATTTTTTCTAGGACATATTAGATCTGGCCTTTAACTGAAAAACAAGTACCAGCTGGGAATGTAGCTCTGACAACGAGCATGCCTGGGTTCCAGTCCTGAGCGTCGCCAGCAGAGACCAGCCGGGTTCGTCTCCAGCCAGGCAGAGGCTGTATTGGCAGCACATGCATACATGTGGCCCTTGTTTTTGTCCTTGTAATACACTTGGTCATGGTGTTTTGCCAGGGTGTCTCTCTCTCTCTCTCTCTCTCTCTCTCTCTCTCTCTCTCTCTCTCTCTCACACACACACACACACACACACGGTTCAGTGCTCACGCACACATTTGCTGAGACTAGTTCTCACTCATGTGATCACTTGGGCACTTCTGTTGTGGTCTTGCTCACTTTGCACACCCCGGGGTGGCGGTGCCCTGGTGGCTGCACACCTGGTTTTCGCGCCAGGAAGCCCAGGTGGCAGCACTACAGGGCTCAAGCTTGGCACAGGTAGGCTTGCGCCATGGTGGCACTGTAACCTCTCTAGCGGGGCAGGCAAGCCCGCACATGTGTTTAATGGAGAGTGGTGCCGTGTTGCTGCTGAGTAGAAAAGTCTTTGCATTGGGGCTGTGTGTTTCCAGAATTCTGGACCAGAAGGAGGATGGCTGTGTGGTGGACATGCACCACTTCAACTCGGGGTCACAGTCCATCCTGGCCTACGCCACCGTGAATGGCTCCCTCGTAGGCTGGGACCTCAGGTCTTCAAGCAATGCGTGGACCTTAAAGCATGATTTGAAGGCCGGCCTCATCACCTCCTTTGCCGTGGACATCCACCAGTGCTGGCTCTGCATTGGTAAGCAGACTGGCCAGCCTCTGTTGAGAAGCCGCTGATGCCTGACCTTGTCCTCCTAGGAAAGGGAAAGCCTTGATAATTCTTGCCATCTCGTGTCTTCCCTCATTATCATCAGGAGCTTATACTCACTTGCAGTTGATGTGGCCTTTCTGTTAAGAGGGAACAGTGTCCCCTGCATAGGAGCCGTCCTCTTTCCCCGCTCTGAAGTGCCTTCATGATTCTGGCACTGGCCGGACTTGCTGATGTCCTTTCACTCCGCCAGGGAAGCGGCCAAACATGGTGTGCGGGGACAGCCTTTGTGTTTGGCATTAAATTCTCCTGACTTCGGGCACACTCCTTAGCTGCTCTCTTCTCTCTCTCCTCCTCATAAGGCTAATCCTTTCAGGGGCTGCTTTGAGGATTTAGTGAGGTCAGAGTGTTCCAGTGCCTGGTGTGGAAGAACTAAGCCCCGGTTGCTCTGCCCACGCCCCTGCCCTTCAGAGGCTGAAGATGCCGACTTGCCTTTCACCTTTCACCCTTTGCCCCTTTGGGCTAAGATAGCACCCCCCACCCCCCACTTGGCACTGTTTCTAGATTTGCTAGGTTGTATTTCCTAGCTAAATTTCCTAGCTGCTAAGTAGCATTCTTTTTCCTTTCTTACTTTTTTATGGAAAGCATTCTCTCTGCCTTTTGTGCGAATGATCAGCACAGATACAGGCAGACGTTATTTCAGGCTCAGGAGAGTCCGAGCAAATGGCAGTGACGTCTCTGAACGCCCGGCCAGCTTTGAAGGGAGCCAGTACCAGCCGTGGCTCTTTGAGCCATTGTGCTTACGTGGGGTTGGCACAGAAACAGCTTCTCTGTGCTTGTGCGTTTCCCACCAGGGTCTCCACTGGAAAGGAGCCCAGTGTAAGGATATGCCAGTGTGAGGCTCCGCTCCGCTTGACGGGCAGTGCCCTTTCTCTGAGGCTTGCCTTGTTGTGGGCAGATGTGCCTGGACTCACCGCATTGCTGCCTCATGGACACCTGTACCTGCCTCCAGGAGGCTTTGGAGAAAAGGTCCCTAGACATGATTGAAATCACAGCTTCAAGGCTGGTGCCAATTTTGGACTGAGAAGTCACCCAAGATGCCAGTAAGACCTCTCGGGATGGTTAAGACTATCAGAGTCTTTTGATTGGCAAATTAATTTCTTCTGTAGACCTGGGCTTTTTCTTCTTTTTTTAAGTCTCTTTTGGCAGTTAATAACAGTGTCAGTAGTTAACTGAATTATTCATTTTAAATTTACATCTGTTAATAATGTAATAGCGCTAGGATAAGCACTTTTTTAGACCTTTGTTATCTAACAATAAGAGGTGCTGTTTGACAGTGGGGGAGAGGGTGTCACAGGAACGAAACTTTTCTAAGTGACTAAGTCTGCTTTTATTTGGGGGTGAGGCGAGCTCCCAAGTGGTGCCCAGGAGGCTCCACAAGCTCTTCTTTTTACTTTCTTCTTTTGGTTGTTTTTTCGGGGCACCACACCAGGCGGAGCTCAGGGCTTCTTCCTGGCTCTGCTCTCTGGGATCATTCCTGGTGGGCTTGGGGGACCATATGGGGTGCTGGGGGAGCAAACCCAGGTAGCTACATGCAAGGCAAATCCCCTGCCCACCATACTGTCTCTCTGTCCCCTCTACTGCAGTTCTGGGCCAAGTGGGGCAGCAGTTGACTAAAAGGGCTAGAGGGGTGGCACTGAGCCAGCACTTGGGGCGCAGGCTGCACCCATGTACTAAGGAAGGCATGTGGTGGCAGGGGATAGACTGGTCAGGCGTATGAGCCCGAACTGCTGCGACAGCTCCCAGCCCGGGTCTGTAAAGGCACCGTGCAGAGCGACTGCCCTTCACCATTTGTATCCATACCCCTGTTTTGCCTTCGTCTGTACAGGATCTTCTTTTGTTCTTTTCAGGGACAAGCAGTGGCACCATGGCTTGTTGGGACATGAGGTTCCAGTTGCCAATTTCCAGTCACTGCCACCCGTCCCGAGCTCGAATCCGGCGCCTCTCCATGCATCCTCTGTACCAGTCCTGGGTGATCGCAGGTAAAGGGAAGGCGGCTTGCAGGTCGCGGGGGCTTCCTCGAGAGTGCAGCGCACGCTGCTGCCCAGCTGTAGTTCTCGGAGGTGTTTTACCTGTGACCTGTCCACTGGTGGTTAGCGCAGACAACCCCAGTGCTGGCGCTGAACTCGTCTAACTCCACCCTCCCTTCTGTCCCTCTGCCGCCTTCTCCCTTCCAGTTTTCCTCCTATTTTTCACTAAGGGGGTGAGGAGTGGTGGGAGGACTCCCGAGTGGTGCAGAGGGGGCCTGGGGACCTGCTCTGGTAATCTTTGCCAGCGGACTGGCAAATCGGCAGAGCCTGAGAATGTGGTGGTGTTGGTGGCACCTCTTGGTGCCCGGGTTAAGCCAAGGTGAGCCGCCTATAAAGCCTAAGCCTCACCCTGTCCTTCTCTTGGGTCACTCCATTTGTTTTTTCACCCTCTGTATTCCCTGTTGTTAAACTGCCACCTGGGGAGTTGAGAGTCCCTCACTCATCTTTCTCGCTTGCCGTTTCTTTCTGGCCCATTTCTAAAGTGTTCCTTACTGTTTTCTTTCTCTCCTTGGGCATTCAGATTTTCTTCTGCACATCCTTGCATCTTTGAAACTCATTTTCTTGGGGCCAGAGCGATAGCACAGTGGGGAGGGCGTTTGCCTTGCATGCGGCCGAACCCGGGGTTCTATCCCGGCATCCCAACATAGTCCCCGAGCACCGCCAGGAGTAATTCCTGAGTGAACAGCAAGGAGTAACCCTTGCATGTAGCCAGGTTTGACCCAAAAAGCAAAAAACAAAACAAAACAAGAAATAAAACTCATTTTCTTTCTCCCCGAATTGTGGTTTGAGTAGGAGAGTTCTGAGAATATGAGGTCGAGGGTAAAGTACATGTCCTGGCAGACAGTGCTTGATGAATTATAGGTCTTGGTGGTTTCCTATTTCCTACTGGGCCTCTTGACTCTGGGCTCTTTCTTCTCCTACACACTTGCCCTGGACACCACTTGCCTGTCCATCGGACTCCTGAGCACTTGGTCTGCTGATTGAAATTGGGTGAGGAAGGAAGTATTTCCGAAACGAAGACAGTGTCTCGCTAGCCTGCTTGTCTTCTGATCTAAACTTTGGCCTGCCTCAAGGCTCAGTCTTTGATCTCAGCCCTTTCTCCCTTCAAGGCTCCCAGCATGATCTCATCCAGTTCTGTGCTTTAAATGCCAGATCCATGGACTGTTTCTTACCTGTCCAGTCAGAATGCCCCGAGGAGCTGTCTTCAGTTTACATGTCCAGCGTGAACTCTGGTTTTCTCTCTGTCACTGCCCCTGCCCAAGGCAGCCCTGCTTATCTCCTGTTTTCGCCTGTTTCCATCCGTCTCGAGTCCAAACTCCATTGCAATATCCTGGTGACTCCAAGCCTTTATCCTTACCTTGTGAGACTGTTCCTGTTTCAGCTCCTTCCAGTGGCTTCTTGTACTACATAACACCCCAAACGCTCATGTTGGCCCTCATGGGCTCTGCCTCTTGTATAGTTCCATCTTGGTCTTGGTTCCAACAGGAAACAGGGCATGTCAAGGTAGGGTGTTGTGAGGATTGCTTTCCCAAGGCTTGTTTGCAAAGGTGTTAGAGGACCTTAAAAGATCACCCAATAAAATGGGGCACAGGAGAAAGGGGGTCCTGGGACGTGGGAGGAAGGTTGACTAAAGAGGCGCCATCTTGGGAAGAGACACAGGACACACCCAACCCGAGGTGACCGCTGGGACTGTGTCCATCCTCGGCTCCCCCATTGACTGCTGCTGTAGCAGTACCCCAGTTGGGTATATGTCGGCCAACTCATTCGCTAACGGTTCTCAGAGCCAGAAGCTTTGCTGGGCCAGAACCAAAGCAGTAGCTGGGCCACATTCCTCCTGGGGCAGTTGGTTCTCTGTCTTGGCCTTGCTGAGAGAGACCCATTTGTCCCGCCCCTTTTTCCATCATCCATGGTAGCATGTTGTGTTCCTCAGTCCCAAATTTGTCTTTTCCCTTAGGACTTAGGGTTTACCTGGATAACCAGAATATTCTCCCCATCTTCTGGTCCCTGATGGAGGCAAAGCCACTTGGCATGGGGTGGGTGGGAACCACCTTCTGCCCTGCTCCGCCCACACTGCAGCTGTTCCAGCCAGCCTGGCTTTGCCCACAAGCTGCAGTGCATTCCTGCACCTGGGTTTCCAGTTGCCACTGAGAGGTACCAGCTTATAGTAAATCTCTTGATTAATGATGTACTAGTGGAGGGCTGAAGCCTTGGGGTAGTTCATGTCCCAGCACTCCCAGGGGAGGGGCCCAGAGACAGCCTCAGGAAAGGACTCAACCATGCTCTGTACACAGGGAACTCCTGGTAGACCCACATGGTCCTCTAGGCAGTGTTGGGTGTGGTTCAGAAACAACAAAACAGAAAACAAAAAGCAGAACAAAAAAACAGAAAACAAAGATTATCTAAGGGCCAATGTCTGATTGACCTCAGTTTCCTTGGGCCTTACACAGCCTCCGCCCTTCTCCTCTGTGCTCACCTCCTGTCTGTGTTCCCACAGCCTGGCTTGTGGGCTGCGCTTTCTCCGTTCCTTCCACTGCAGTGA
Source organism: Cryptotis parvus (assembly GCA_021461705.1). NCBI lineage: Eukaryota > Metazoa > Chordata > Mammalia > Eulipotyphla > Soricidae > Cryptotis > Cryptotis parvus. Next base: position 22,251 of record JAJIBD010001797.1, read on the forward strand.
ACCACCCCCCAGGTGAGCCTTATCTGCAAGTGAGTGTCCAGGAAGTCACGCTGCTGCTCACCCATGGGTCAGCTGTTCCCTCCCGCTAGATCAGGTGGCGCCCTGCATTTGCTTCTGCCCTCATGGCCCTACACAGCGTAGAGTCGGCCATTCAGGCTGGGCTTCCTGAGGTCAGAATCTCTTTAGGACCTCCTGTCCCACCCGCCATTCCTCTGTACTTGGACACCAGTCAATACTGCCTGGGCGCCCCAAATACCGTTTCTTATGGCACCCCAGTTGATGACCAGCTCCAGGTCATCGCAGTAGAAAGCATTTCTTGCAGGATGGGAAAGGGAGATGCGCCAGGGACCGACTGGGATTCCAGGTGGGAGGTGAAAGCCCCGCTCGCGACCCCCGAAGTGAGGCTGAGTAATGGTCTGGCCTTTGTCTCCCTCAGCTGTCCAGGGCAACAATGAAGTGTCCATGTGGGACATGGAGACGGGCGACAGACGGTTCACGCTCTGGGCCAGCAGTGCTCCGCCACTGTCAGAGTTACAGGTTTGATTCCAGTTTTTATTATCACGGCCACTCTGCTTTCCCATGCTTGGGCCCCTCCGAGTTTGCCCAGCTGTGCTATCTTTGGGCGTGGAGGTAGTGTTAAAGTTGGGCCTTTACAAAGCATCTAGTGCCACTGAACCAAGGCTACTTCCCAGCGCCGTGGGCTTCGCTGGTGTCTGCTTCCTTAGGTGTCTTGGTTGCTGGTTTGTGATAAAAGATGTGTTATGGCTTAGGAGAGCCCCAGTGAAAGCTGGGTTAGTGAAGAAAGTAGGCCACAGAATCTAATCAGCCACGCCACTGAATGTGGAGGTCACAAGCAAGGGTGCTGTATTAAAATGGATTCAGGATTTTGTTAAAAAGCATTCTGGTAAATGTTTGATCTGCGTATCTATTTTATATACCTTGGCTGCAAGTGGAAGGCGCTTAAGATGTCTTCATTTAGATTATTCAGAGGAATGTGACCTCTGTTTTTGAGTGGCCGAGTATGCTGGGGGAAAGATAGACCCAAATTGAAAGAAAACCTTCTCATCCTTAAATGGAAAGTTTTAGACAGCTGGAGGTGAGGTTTGACTTTTTATAAAGCAGATACATTTCTAAGCTCCTAAGAACAAATCTTTAGGACACATGATGCGCCATAATCTTTCAGTATTAATGCTTTCATGTTTTCAGTTTGCCAAGTAAAGACACCATGGGTGACTTGTCTTTCGAATGAGCTTCATCGTTAGGGAATGCCCCGGCATCTTACGTGACTCATATTTCTTTCTTTGAAGCCTTCTCCTCACAGTGTCCATGGTATCTACTGTAGTCCCGCAGATGGAAATCCTATCCTGCTAACAGCTGGTTCAGACATGAAAATCAGGTACAATAAAGAAATACAGACACTTAAGCAGGGGATAAAAGTAGGGTGATGTTACTTATATTTGGCTCTTATGGGTGTTAGTAATATTGTAATTATTAAAATTCCCACATCTTTCAGATACACTCTGTAGCCAGTATTATGTTACTCTAAGAAGATTTAAACTTCCTATTTTGGGGGCTTGGGGGGTGCATACCCAGCAGTGCTCTGGGCTTACTTGGTGCACAGAGATCATTTCTGATAGGGCTTCGGGTGCTGGGGTTCAGACCCAGGTCAGCTACATATAACGGAAGTACCCTACTTGCTGTTCTATTGTTCTAGACCCTGAAAAACCTTTTTTTTCCTAAATAATGCAAACAAAAGCAAGCTGTGCATTGGTGAAGGTAGGCCAGGTAGGCCAGGATGAGTTCCTTCCCACCTCCTGTAGAGATGACCTGCATTCAATCCTCTTCCCTAGGTTTTGGGACTTGGCTTACCCAGAGAGGTCCTATGTTGTTGCTGGAAGTACGAGCTCACCATCTGTGTCCTACTACCGGAAAATAATTGAAGGCACTGAAGTTGTCCAGGTACAAGCAGTTTTTCCTTTAACCTTTGTAGGTACAAAGGTAACCAGCTTTGGCCAAGAGTGGTGGTATTTCTCTCTGTTTCCTTTGGTTTTTCTGTTCTCAACATTAAGAGTCATTAAGTACATGACTCCAAGTGTACACTTCTTAGGAACCATCTATTATTTTCTTTCTCCAAGTAAGAGAGTTAGGCAACTTGTCTGAAATCACCCAGTTAGTTAGCTGCAAAGTTGGGATTCAGACCTGGCTGTGAGGCCCAGCAGGTAGAAACTTCAACTCACACGACATGCCTGCAAGTCAGGCCTGGGCCAGAGTAGGTACTGGGGAGGTGAAAACCTGCCTCCCTTCCTTCCCATCGCACTGAGCTTCAGAAACGCTTCACCATCTGCCAAGTATTTACTTCTGTCTTTCACACCTTTCCACCTCTCAGTGGCTACTCATACGGTCTAGGGAGTTCCCCTAGGATGTTCTTTTTCATTCCTTTAAAGGGGTGGGGGGCTGAATATGTGATGACTCCACAGGAAGCATTAACTTGAGCAGTGTATCCTGGGTGCTCCACAGGAGGCATTAACTTAGGCAAGAACATCCCTGGAAGCATGAGTGCTGTAACAGGCAGAATGTCCTACTGGCTTTTCACTTACGCTTTTCTCTTTGACCCTTGACCTTCAAACAGGAAATTCAGAATAAGCAGAAAGTAGGACCCAGTGATGACACCCCTCGGGGGGGGACCAGAGTCTCTGCCTGTGGGACATCATGACATCATCACCGATGTCGCCACATTCCAGACGACACAGGGCTTCATTGTAACTGCATCTCGAGATGGGATCGTTAAGGTGTGGAAATGAAAGCCTAGTGGTTTGTATAGTTTGTAAAAAGCTATAGCATAACTCAAAACAAAAGGTATTTTTTAGGTAATGTAAGTGAAACACATTCATTTGCTTCTATTTAAAATCATGTTGCTGTTTCATGATTAAACATGTCCCACCCACGGTGGTTAAAGGAAGTTGCACTTAACTAGGACCCTCTTGTATATCTCTACAAGAGGCACCGGATGACGGTGTCTGGAGTTTTCTAACTTTGTGTCATTGAAACAAGGGAATTGAAAACGTTAAGACTTGAAGAGCTCTCTTTACTTTGTATGGAAAAAGATGGTTGTAAGCTATTATAATAAAGACATTTTTTGCTATCAAAAAATGCTATTCAAGTCAGTCAATAAACTATATTGAAACTTCTAACCGGCTTTTTTTCGTTGGTGTTTGAAGCTTCAGGAAAAGATTAAAACTCTTTTGCATTTGCTTTTGAGGAATTGGACTTGGTGACAGAATGATATTTTCTGCCCAAGTTTCTGTGTTGTGCTTGTTCTGCTTTTTCTCCTAGATTCTTAAAACTGGGCCAAGACCCCCATATGATGCTTAACTGAATGAGGGAGGAGAGGTGTCCATGAGTAGTTTGGCAGCAGTTCAGTGTTTCTGGACACACGTTACCAAAACTTACTTAAAGAGAGCTATAATAAATCCCCCACGTTGCATTTTTTTGCATTTTTTGGGTCTAAGAAGCCCTACTTTATTTATTTATTTATTTATTTATTTATTTATTTATTTTTAATTTTTTTTTATTATACCACCGTGAAACATACAATTACGAAGGTGTTCATAATTGGTTCTTGGTAATACAGTATTCCAGCACCCATCCCCTCCACCAGTGCCCCATTTCCACCACCAATGTACCCCTCCCCCTCCGTCCCCCCACCCGCCTTAATAGCAGGTACCCCAGTTTCCTCTCTTTCTCTCTCTATCTCTCTCTCTGTCTCTGCATCTCCCGTCCCTCTTATTTTACACATTGTGGCTAGCCCTGCAGATATTTAGTTTATTATCACTTAAGTCTCTTTGTGTATATTCAGTGGTGAGTTTTAATCTGCCATTATCATTTCCCATATTTATTAAAACACTGGTATCTATATCCTATTAATGAATGCAGTCATTCTATATCTGTCCTTTTCCTTCTGACTAATTTCACTCAGCATGATAGACTCCATGTCCATCCATTTACAGGTAAATTTCATAATTTCATCCTTTCTGACAGCCGCATAGTATTCCATAGTGTAGATGAACCACAGTTTCTTTAGCCAGTCCTCTGTTCTCGGGCATGTAGGTTGTTTCCAGATTCTAGCTATAGTGAATAGCGCAGAGATGAATAAAAGAAGTACAGATAGTGTTTCTGCTATGTGTTTTTCGGTCTCTTGGGTATATTCCCAGGAGTGCTATTGCTGGATCAAATGGGAGCTCAATATCTAGCTTTCGGAGGAATGCCCATATTGTTTTCCAAAAGGGCTGGACCAGTCGGCACTCCCACCAGCAGTGGATGAGAGTCCCTTTTTCCCCCACATCCACGCCAGCACCGGTTGTTCTTGCTGTTTTGGATGTGTGCCAGTCTCTGTGGGGGTGAGATGGTACCTCATTGTTGTTTTGATTTGCATCTCCCTGATGATTAAAGATGAAGAGCACTTTTTCATATGCCTTTTGGCCATTCGAATTTCTTCTTTTTGGAAGAAGAAGCCCTACTTTAGCTCACCTTTCTTCTGTGTGTGCATCGGCTGCTGTGAGTCATCTGACACTACAGACTCAATCGAGTATGTATCGGACGGACAGAAATGTTGCCTCTCTTGAAAGTTGAGTCCTCAGCCTGCTATGAGTCAGTGTAAATTATTTAATGCATATAGAAAATATGCATATCATATTTGATATAGCCAAATACCAGTAACAATTATAGACCTCATTCCGGAATGGATTGAGGCTCTTTTATGTTCCTGGAGCAAGCAGATGCCCCTTGGGCTCTACTAGCATGAGACAGGACATATGGAGATGTTACTGGGGCCCGCTCGAGCAAATCGATGATGAACGGGAAGATAGTGATAGTGATATAGAAAACAAAGGGAATAAAGTGTTGGAAAATGGCAAAATTTAAGGATTAATAGACACCAGTCTGTTTTTTACTCTGTTTGCCATACACGTGTGGCGAGGTCTATGAGCCGGACAGGTGGCACAGCAGGTGGGTTCCTGCCTTGCACATGGCTGACCTAGGCTTGGGGGGACCCCCCACCTCCACATAGGGTCCCCCAAGCCTCACCATGGGTGATCCCAGTGCACAGACCCAGGAGCACCTGAGGTGCGGCCCTGAGCACCACCCAGAGTGAGGTACGGCACCCAGACCAGAAAAAAAGTATATTTAGTTTGATATTAATAGTTGACTGCACAACCCAAATGTCAAATAGTCTAGGGAAAATACTAATGAGAAATCCTCAAGTTAATTTTTCTGTAATTCCAATTTAAGTTAGTTGTGGTGCAGTGTGCAGGATTGAAGCTGGAAACTCCCATTATTGAGAAAGGTCCAGGTCACGAGAGACTGATGGCCTCTGAGTGGACCAGAGACCTTCTAGGACTGACAGGTTTGACGTGGACATCATCGTGCCTCTGTTTCCCTTAAAGTTACTTGAACCATGTTTACAGAGTCTTGTTTCATGCCATATCTGGCTGTGCTAAAGGATTTCCCTTATCTGTGCTCGGAGGTTACTCTTGGCAGGGCTTGAGAGACCAGATGGGGAAATAGGAAATAAAACCTGAGTTGGCTGAGTGCAAGGCAAGTGCATTATTACATTATCGCTCTGGCTCCTTTACAGAGTTTCTAGTTTCTAAGTGAGTGTTAGAGTCTGCCAAGTTAGGGATTTTTTTTTTAAAACCATAAACTGTTAACTCCAGAATGAACATAAGGCCTGCAGGTAGATGCAGTGATACTTCACCTTTCTACACCTTGCAGGCTGCTGCTAAGGCAGCATCTGTTTGCAATGCCCAACTCATTGCTCAGAACTGAGAGACTGGGGACCGGGTCCTTTATAATCAATTTACTTTAAAAATTGTTTTTAGTGTAGGGCTCCAAGAGTGTTCAGAAAGCATTCATGTATATGGTACGATACACAAAGTTACTGTACTCACAACCACCACCGTGCCCATGAACCCCACCCCATCTCTCGGTCACCTCCAGTCTCATTTCCTGTCCCTGTGTTCATGCCTCCATTGTTTGTTCACTGGAGATAATAAACTTATGTTTTTAAACAGGGAACATCATTGTTTGTGCTTCTTAAGTAGGGTTTTATTTCATCTACAGTGCACTGCCCCCTTTTAGGAGAAAGAAGTCATGAAGATGTTAACATTAGGGATTAATGTTCAAACAATTTTTGGTCCCGGTGATTACTAATTTTTTTTTATACTCTAATAAAAATATTCCACATGTTCTAAAATAATCTGTTGCTAAGGAGATATTTTGTGTTCTTTACTGATACTTGCAGGGAAAAAAAAAGACATTTCAAAAATACTTTAGGGGCCGGCGTGATATTCCAGCGGGTAGGGCGTTTGCCTTGCACGCGGCCGGCCCATGCCGCCCAGGTTCGATCCCCAGCATCCCATATGGTCCCCCGAGCACCGCCAGGAGTAATTCCTGAGTGCAGAGCCAGGAGTAACCCTTGAGCATTGCCGGGTGTGGCCCAAAAAGCAAAAACAAAACAAAACAAAAAAAACCAAAAAACTTTAGACAATAAACAGGACCATTTTTTTTCACTCCAGAGTTAACTAGAAAAACATTGCCAATTGCCAATTAAAATAGCTCCATTGGGAGCTTTCTCTATGGCACTGCCTGAGGAAGGGTAGCAGAAATGGCTTTAAAAAAACACTGCAGAACCTCCCACATCTTTTTTTTTTTTCTTTCTGGGTCACACCGGCGACATTCAGGGGTTACTCCTAGCTCTGCACTCAGGAATTACTCCTGGCGGAGCTTGGGAGACCATATATGATGCCGGGATTGCACCCGAGTTGACCGCTTGCAAGGCAAATGCGCTACCTGCTGTGCTATCGTTCTGGCCCCGAACCTCCCAGGTCTTATGAAGGAAATTTTTTGAAAGGAAAATCAAGCTATCTCCTGATCTTTGGGTTCAGGAGCCATTGGCTCCACACATCCAAGCAGGGATAACTCGTTTCCAAAAGGAATAATACTCTGCTTAGCAAGACCATTGCTACCAACGGTGAAGCCAGCTCTAAATGTTGTATTCAAGTGAAAGAGTGTTTCTTGGGCATTTAGTGCTGGAAACCGCCTGTAATGTTAGGAGTTGCTGTAATTTGGGTGGGGCTAAGGAGAGAATGCATTTGAAGACTTTCCCAGCATGAAAATAAGTAAGGTTGATTTCTTTCCCTCCTCTCCCAAATCATTTGAAGTAATTTTTCTAATCCAACCAGTTCTACTTGGTGTTCTTCATTATTGATAGGTTAAAGTCACGCAAGAGTTTCAACCAAGACAGTTGTGCTGGGTCTTGACTTGTTTTAAGAATACATGAATTAATTAGAAAAATAATAAGAAAGATGGAACTTATAGCTCAAAAGCAGTAATTTATGTTTTAGAAAACGAGTTTCTCTGAATTAAAGGAGAAGTGACCCGGCCTTTCACTTGTCTAACATCCAGAAGGTGAGATTAGACCCTCACCAGCTGGCCGGTGAGACAGAGGTGTGTTGAAATGAGATGGATGGAATTTCAGTTTCTCTAAATTACAACATGTAAGCAGCTTTTCTAAGTAAATGTTGGGGTCTCCCAAAACATGAACCCTTGGTCAAGAAGATGAACATTTAGCAATTCTCTTTCACATGTATCACCTGTCTTCCTGTTGTTCATCGATTTGCTTGGAGCGTGCACCAGTAACAACTTCATACGTCCTGTCGCATGATAGTGTAGCCCAAGGGCATCTGCTCATACCAGGAACATGAAGAGCCTCAAACCATTCGTTCAGGTCATGGGAATGAGGTCTATAATTGTTACTAGTTTTTGGCATATCAAATATGACACGGGTAGCCTGCCAGTCTCTGCCTTTCAATTCTCTTCAAGAATTGAAAAAGAAGGCCTCGGTTGGCACAGCCCTTGGAAATTGGGATTACTGGGGCCGGAGCGATACCCCAGCAGGTAGGGCATTTGCCTTGCACACGGCTGGCCCATGCCAGCCCAGGTTCGATCCTCGGCATCCCATATGGTCCCCCGAGCACCGCCAGGAGTAATTCCTGAGTGCAGAGTCAGGAGAAACCCCTGAGCATTGCGGGTGTGACCCAAAAAGCAAAAATAAATTAAAAAAATTGGGATTACTCACATGTGTGTAAGATAACATTTACCTTCAAGTTACAACTCCTTTAGATATCCCAAACACTTCTTCCATCCTTCCATCATTTAATGAGAACAGTTTTTGAACATATCAGTCTTAGGGGATCTGGAATGACCAGAGACAAGTAAATGAACAAGATAAATGTCATTTCCCAAAAGGGCATGGAGGGAAAGTTGTCCAGTAATCTACAGCGTGTTGCTTCTTTGACCCTCCAAAGTGAAACTCCAGAGCCGGGCACACTTCCATATACAGGGAGCTGCCACCGCCACCGTGCACCACGTGACTGACGTCTAGTCTTATCATGCTTCCTCTGTGGATTCTTCAAGCTCCTTTATCATGTCACTTGGGAGCAGCTTTAGTCACCTTTTCCCCTTTGCGAAGGTATTGGATAGGCTTTTGGTAAAAAGTAGTTTTTTCACTGTTGCCTCTTGCGACTCTGGAAGGAAATTTTTATCTTGGAAGAATTTGGCCTTCTGTAATGCATCTCTGAGGGTAGCTTTGTGTTGTCCAGGAACAATGCTGTAACACAAAGAGAAACAGCAAAGGAGGTAAACTGCCAGTTCAACTCCAAGACCATTTTAGTCCATCTTTCTCCCTAAATTCATTATTGTGTGCATTCCGGAGTGGCTCTTCCTTGAGAGGAATTTTAATGAGATTCTGATAAAATACGGTGATTTACTAAAGGGAAGATCTACCAGGAACTTAGGAATTAAAATGTCAAGGTAGAGGGCCGGAGCGATAGCCCAGCGGGTAGGGCGTTTGCCTTGCACGCGGCCCATGCTGGTCTGGGTTCCATCCCGGCATCCCATATGGTCCCCTGAGCACCGCCAGGAGTGATTCCTGAGTGCAGAGCCAGGAGTAACCCCTATCGCCGGGTGTGGCCCAAAAAAGCAAAAAAAAAAAAAAAAAAAAAAAAAGTCATTCCTTTGTTTGGGGCCAGAGCAATAGCCCAGCGGGTAGGGCGTTTGCCTTACACGAAGCCGGCCTGTGATGGCCCGGGTTCAATCCCCGGCATCCCATATGGTCCCCTGAGCACCGCCAGGAGTAATTCTTGAGTGCAGAGCCAGGAGTAACCCCTGAGCATCGCGGGTGTGACCCAAAAAGCAAAAAAAAAAAAAAAAAAAGTCAAGGTAGAAAAGTATTAATATGGTAGCAAAGTTTGTTCAGGGAGACATGATGCCCCTTGATTACTCAGATTGGGGTTCAGGTGGTACCTTACTGGGGGTTCCCAGTCATTCTTTTCCAGTCATACAGAACAACAGGCTGTATTTTTTTTCCCAGAACACTTCTCTCTAGATTTTTACATATTTTTTATTTGTAGTGTCTTTTGGCTCTGTTCTCAGTTCTTCCATTTTCTCAGAGAAAGTTTCAAGGAAACAAATTCTGATCAGATAGTTATCCCGGGAACGCAGGACAGCGTTTAACATAGACACTCAAACAGTACATGCCTAGTGAAAGCACAACTGAATTCACAACTGAATTTGTTCTTTCCTCCATCCAAGTGTTTACTGTTTGGTCTATGGAGGTCACTGTTAAGTATAGGAAGTCTGAGGTGTGCCCAGTCTAGCCAGCTCCAAGTCTGCCTGGGGGTCTTGAGTAACCCAGCAGTGAAAGTAAGTTGGAGTCAGATTCTAGAAGGTTTTGGAAACCAGACAGAAGTGCCTGGTAGAGAAGTTTTTAGGCAATCCACAAAACTTCTGTGCAGTGGATTAGGCCTACCATCTTCGCAAGCCACTAGGGCAACCACCTTTGGTGCAGTCTTTTGTAGGCACTAGGGACTAGGGTAGTCTTTTGTGGCTATTGGACACCTGAAATGTGGCTAGTGTGATAGAGCAACTGACTTTTAACTTAATTGAAAATGTGTGGCTGCTGTATTGTATGGTGCAGGCAGGGGTCATTTCAGATCACCTGCTTTAAAGGGGAAGTAGGGCTTTAGGTCTCATATAGAAGTGCTCAGGAACAACTCCTGACTCTGTACTTAGGGGTCACTCCTAGCAATGTCCCAGAGAGCCTATGAAGTACTGGGATTGAATGTGTGACGACTACATGAAGGTGTGGCCTATACAATCTCTCCAACCTGATAGTTAAAGGGGTGGTGGCAGTAAGAGCTTTGGGTCTGGAAATATTCTTATATTCTAGCTCTTTGACTTACTAGACTTTTCACTAGAGTTAGTTCTGTTTATTCATGTATAATATGGGGATATAAATAATTCTTATTGTGAGCAACAATAGAAGCTCCCTAAATTAGGTTTATAGTGCTGTTGATTAATGGGGAAACCAGTGTTTCCAGGGGTGAATCTATTGTCCAACTCCTGATACTAAGAGTCCAGTGTGACTTCCATGGAACCAGATTTCTATCTTAGAACACTGTGGAGAACTGTCAAGAAATTTGGGGGGTTGGAGAGATAGTACAGTGGGTAAGGTGCCTGCCTGCGAGCAAGCACCAAGCCAACAAATAACCATGTCTTGATGTTGCAAGCCCCCCAACACCTGTGCACAAGTGCCACATGCATTCGAACCTCTGACCCAGCAGTGTATTTATAGTCATACAATACCATGTTGGGCCACAGACTTCTTCAGTTGTGACCACATTTCAGTAAATATCCAATTTCTTTACCCCTTCCAACTTTTTGTTCCTTTTTTTAAATGTTCCCTGGGTTTTGAGCAGTGCCCAGGATTTGCCCTGATGCAATATCAGAGACCATGAGGTGCCGGAGATCACAGTCAGAGCTCCTGTGTTCAAAGCATTTGCTGCCACCCTCCAGCCATTTTCTCAGACTCCCTACTTTCCTAATGTTTAGACTTAGTACTGTGAATTCCAGTTCTCCAAAGTTAAAAATTGCCTATATCTATAACGTGGCTCTACCAAATTATGGAGAGTTCAGTAGTTTGTGTGTGGAACATACTTTTCATGACCCGAGTTTACCTTATTTATTATACTAGTCCTTCCCCATCCCAGTTTACCTTATTTATACTAGTCCTCCCCCCCATCCAATCTTGTGCCTCCTTTTCCATTTCTTCCATTGGATTCCTTTCATGGTGGGTTATGGTTTCTTCCTCTTTGTTAAAAAAGGTCACCAAATTGGAACTGCTTCTAAAGCATGATATTGCTACAAGTACTGTGAATTCCAGTTCTCCAAAGTTAAAAATTGCCTATATCCATAACGTGGCTCTACCAAATTGTGGATAGTTCAGTAGTTTGAGTGTGGAAAGCTACTTTTTCCCCTTAGTAATAAAAGAAATATTTTTATTCTCAAAAGGATGGACCATATTGACTATATGTTTGAATTCTATGCTTACATTGTGTTGTGTATCCGAGTTTGGTAAGAATAACTGGATGAGAATAATTGGGAATCATACAGACTTTCTCTTTATTCCTCAGCTACTTTTCAGATACTCCAATCATAGGTTGTCAAGATAAACACTAAACATAAATATGCAGTCAACTCCCTTTGCTACTCGGGCTTTGCAAGTAAGACTTGTGGACATATATGGCAACAAGAGAAAAATGAGGAGGTCGGATTAACTAGATATCGGTTATTCTTGATAATTTTCCTCCATCTTATGGGTAAGCAAGTGTTAGATGACTGCATTGGATTTGCACATGCAGCTTCTGAAAGCGCTTTCCAGAATTCTTCCTACACATTCTGTGTGTCCAGAATGCACACTTTGGAAAGTAGAAATACAACAGATGTATTATTCATATGACATTGGCAACTGCCTGTTTGCCATTCAGTTGTCTATTCTCTGGACACTGCCTTAAAGTCTGGCCCAGTGCTTTCCTGATTGGAGAAAGTAACAAGCAGGTGGGTTTCTGTCTGTTATTGCCTGTGAGTTGATCTAAGTGCTTAGCAAGCGGCTAAGACTGTCACTGCCCATCTGTCCCTTGGTTGCTTGTGAGTTGGTTGTGTTCCCTTTTCTGTCCCAACCGTCAAGGCCAGTTTCTACCTATGCCTCTCAAAATCTCATACACAAGCGTGTAATTATGAAGCATGTCATTCTGAGAATTGGAGTGCCAACTTTCTGTCCAGATCTACTACCCAGCAGGTATCTTTTCTCCTTCAATCCTGCATGTTCAGGGCTTCACTTCTCTTGAATAACTCAATCAATTCAAGCAGCTAAGTAACTTGTTGCTTTACACCACAGCCTGGTCTCTTAGAGAAGGAATCACCCTTTCAGGGAATTCACAAATATGTCTCCATTCCCTGAGGCCCCATTTAGGCACCTGGGAAAAGCAGTGCCCTCTGAATAAGTAGCACTACTTGGGAAGGGGGCAGGTATGAACTACCCAGAAGCACTGTGAAGCTCCATGCCCTCTGCGCTTGTGCTTCAAACAGCCAGCAGTGGGGAACAGTCTATGAAAATGCCTTTCAGTTTGTGTATGTCAACTCCAGCCTCTGCCTTTGACCAACTGCATCTAGTGTGGAACCCAGTGGAAATCCAAGTGCCAGGTTCTTTTCCATACTGCCAGTGACCACCAGCAGGGGTGCGCCCTGCTCTCGGGGAAATTGAGCAGTTCAGTAGCCTAGTTTCAGGCTTGACTTCAGCATCTGGTGCTGGACAGTTCCCCCTGCCTGCATGCTCAAGGCTTTCCACAGAGGAGTAGAAGCTTGTGGAGCTTCCTGATGGGGCATAAATGCCCACGCTACACAATAAGCATAGACACACCACCAAAGGCATCTACTTTTCTGTGATTCCAGGAGTTCATGCATATCTGGTTTTAGCTCTGTGTGTATGTGTGTAGGTACAACATGGTTTATTCCTGAAACACTCCATTAACTACCTGATTTCAGTTAATTTTAATTTTTTAAATGCAAATGATACTTATTCATGCAAAGATTATATATTAAATATTTTAATATATCATATATATCAAGCTATTAAAAACTATACCTTGCTTAGTTATTGCATATCTCATAACTTAAGTCCTACTCATCCCTTTCTTTGGGAATATTATGTTCTATTCTCCATAACATTTTAAGAACAATATTTAGTTTACTAGTTTTTAGAGTTTAGCAGAGTTTAAACAGTTTCTCCTAGATGGAGATGTGACCACCTAACTGGGAACTGAGAAAGTGGGACAGTGGCGGAGGAATCTTGTAAGATGGAGCAGCACTAAAAGAAGGAAACATGATTTCATACTGCTTTCAACGATGATGCCTCAATTTAAAAAATGTACTAAAAATAAACTATACAATCGACTTTTAAAAGTTTCCCTAACACAGAGCTAAACCTCCCTGGATGATGAGTACTCCTTCACGTATTGACATGTAATATTTTGCTCATACAGTTGGAGTCACTTTTAAGTTTAGAACACTACTAATTTAGAACCATGATTTCAATTTGAAAACGTATGAGCTTTGACATTTTCTAACCTGATCGCATTGTGATCAATACCATTTGGAAGGGATGATACTAGTTCTTAGACATTCCATGACACTTGCTTTAAAAGATGAAAATTGCCCAGAGTCCTGTAATCACTCCATCTTGATTCAAAAGTTGTTAATTTGCTCTCCTCCCACCCCCAGTATTCTGAGAATGAATAGTTCATTTTTCTGTGTAGAGGTCTGTAAGGAGTCAATTAGGTCAACTTCTGTTACTGATGATTAAATCATTTACATCTTTGCTAGTTTTTGTCTCCTTAATCTTTCAATATTCAAACTTATGTATTGAAATTTCCAACTCAGATGACATGTCAAGAGTAATTTTCCCTCTTATAATAATTTTAATGTCCACTTCATATGTTTTAAGATGATTTCATTACCCTCTTATAAATTTAGAATTGTGACATCTTCATGAATAGAACTTTCAGTTGTATGTGGTGACTTTTATTTATTTATTTTTTGCTTTTTTGGGTCACACCCGGCAATGCTCAGGGGTTTCTCCTGGCTCTGCACTCAGGAATTACTCCTGGCAGTGCTCAGGGGACTATATGGGAGACCAAGGATCGAACCTGGGCCGGCATGGGCCAGCCACATGCAAGGCAAATGCCCTACCCACTGGACTATCGCTCCGGCCCCTGTGGTGACTTTTAATACCTACAAAGTATTTTGGCTTCCACTGGAATGTTGTTTTAATTATCATGAGCTTTATAATCACAAGCTTTATACAGTTTTGCTCTATCAAAATGCTTCTTTAATGACTTGGCAAAGTTATCATTACCAGTTCCAAATATTCTGTGATTCTACTGGGATGTTTATTATTTTTTGAATGATTATTTAAAACACAATTCTGGATTGTGCTTACCTAGACTTAGTAAAGAATAAACTGTGGAGAGATAGTACAGTGGTAAAGGTGTTTGTCATGCACGTAGATGATACAGATTTTATCTCTAGCACCTCATAGTCTATGAGCCTTAGACCTTCCAGGAGTAAGTCCTGAGAACAGCCAAATATGGCCCAACCATTACCCCCAACCCCACCACACACACCAAATAAGAATTTACAAGTTTTCAACTATAACATATCTTAAACTGAATTTAAATTCCATTATAGATTATCTATGTGAGAAGTGTTAATCTTTATTTTCTATTATACATAAATCACATTAAAGTGTGATCTCATTAAGTAAATGAAGTCATTAAGTAGAAGGTTAACATTTTAGATTCAGAGGATTTTAATTAAATTGGCGTAGTAAAGATCATAAAGATAAAATGGATGTTGCCTGCTCATCTTAAGCCCTTATTGTTACCAGGCTGCTGAGCACAATATAAAGGCACAGTTAGTCTTCCTCTGTGTGATGAGACAGTGAAGAGGTTTTCTCAGTATTTAAATGTGTGTGTGGTGTGCGCACAAGCACATATGAGCATCTGTTACATATATAAACATATATATGTTTATATATGTCTTCTACTGCTTTTGCAGGGTCATTCACCATCTCAGAAAGATGATAAAACTGTTCAAATCCAATAACATCAGAAAGGAAAAATCAGTGATTACACTCACTCAACTAATTAACACAATTCAAGTGCTGATTATATTTGTGTATGCATAATCCAGGCTTTTCTGTTTTGTTTTGGGGTCAAACGCAACAGAGCTCAGGGCTTAATCCTGAATCTGAACTCAAAGATCACTCTGGAACACCATCTGGGTTCCTGGGGATTGAACCTGGGTTGGCCATGTGCAAGGCAAGTGCCTTACTTGCTGTACTATCTCTCTGGCTTCAGTCCAAGCATATTTAAATCAGCGCTGTCCAAAAAATTGTTCAGCCAGCCCTTCTGGTAAATGATATCAATTTATGGCCCACATTCAAAGTCATGAGCTCTGTGATGTAATGTGTAAGGCAGTGCCAACTCGTACTCATTATTAGCTTTCTGGAGATAAGCTATAGGCTCTGCCTTTCCTGAGCTCAGCCTGCACAGATCACTTCTGGCTGAGGGTTGTACTTCTGGAATCCTGCAAACCCTTCTGGGTCTGCTTTTCCACACGCCATGCCTTTGTTCATAGTGTCTGAGAACCCCCACAGAACACCTGACTGTTGCACCTGGCCCAGACGCTGGCACTGTGGCTCAGCCCTGTGGATGCCTTCCCTTCTCACACTGGCTCTAGGCCTGGGCTGGGATGAGGCTCTTTCTGTCCTGCTCAGCATCATGGATCTTTCCTCACATATGACACATTCTGTCCCAAATGGCTTGTTGTTGTGTTGCCTTTTGGGCTACATCCAGCAATGCTCAGGAGGCTATTCCTGTTCCTGTGATCAGGATCACTCCTGGTGGGCTCTGAGGACCATAGAGTATGCCAGGGATTGAACCCAGGTTGGCCATATGCAAGGCAAGCACCCTGTCCTCAGTACTATTTCTCTGACCAACCCCCACACCCAAGAGAGTTCGGCTGAAAACAGTGTATTTTATCTGAAATGCATAGTTCAGTTTAAAATAGTATATTTTATCTGATATTGGGCTTACCTTAAAAAGGATTTGCCAGGTATTTTCCCCCAATTTTGCTTTTACCTTTCCATTTATTTTGTAGGTGTGTCATTTGAAAATAGTTACTGCTGAGTTTGTTGGTTTCATGTAGTTTAGGTCACATGACTGTAATAGTGTTGACACAAACAGAATGTATGTACAGTCACCTCGCCTTGCACCACTACAATGCTTGTGATCCTTCACCAGACTTTTACTAATTCCTAAACCCATCAAATGCTGGCTAGAACGGGCATGTCTGGTCAATGTATTTTTATTGTGGTTACTAATATAGTTTAAAGGGTTTAATTGGAATGTTTTCTTTTGTATCATCTCCTAGTCTGTTTGATCCTTTTTAAATGAAAAAAAAATAATATTTATTGAAAAATACCCTGCTGCTATCCCATTTTCCTTCATACTTCTTTAAAAGAAGACCTCAAAGACAGAAGAGCAGAAATACTGGAAGATGCAGCAGAAGCCGGAAAAAGCATTCGCACTGCCCGCCTGTCCTTTGCCAACTATAAGACCAAGATGACTGCCCTCCGACGCCCTGCTGGATCTATCACATCTTCCAGAAAGGCAATGGAGAAGATTATCCATAACTTCTACTCAAATCTCTTTGATAGCCACATCCACCTGCCCACATACCAAATTCCACAGGATGGATATGTCATTCCCAACATTCTCCCTTCTGAAATCCGACATGCCATCTCGCCAGTAAAGAAGGGAACAGCACCAGGCCCAGACAAAGTCAGACCCGAACACCTGAAGAATCTGCCATCAGTACTCATCAAATACACTAGCTCGGCTCTTCACACGCTACCTGTCCGAATGCAAGGTGCCCTCCCCAATGGAAAACCAGCAGGACAGTTCTACTGTTCAAGAAGGGAGACATTCACGACATCGGCAACTATCGCCCCATCTGCCTATTGTCTGTCATCTACAAGCTGTTTACACGAGTCATCCTGAACAGGATTAGCAGAACACTAGATGAAGGACAACCATGCGAGCAAGCAGGCTTCCGGAAAGGATTCAGCACAATCGACCATATCCACACGGTAACCAAGCTCATTGAGGTTTGTAGGGAGTACAAGATGCCGCTCTGTCTCACGTTCATTGATTTACAGAAAGCCTTTGATTCTGTGGAGACTGAAGCAGTCATCGAAGCCCTAGCCAAACAGGGTGTTCAAACCCAATACATCAAGATCCTTCGTGAGCTGTATTACGGATTCACCACCAGGATCTCACCATTCTACAAAGAAGTGATCATTAATGTGAGAAGAGGGGTTCGACAGGGTGATACCATTTCACCAAAACTCTTCAGCGCCACCCTCGAGAACGTCATGCAACAATTAGAATGGGAAGGAATGGGAGTGAAGATAGATGGTCGGCAACTACACCACCTCCGCTTCGCTGATGACATCGTTCTAATAACACCAAACATTAGCCAAGCAGCACAAATGCTGGCTGACTTTGACCGAGAATGTGGAAAGATAGGTCTACAGCTGAATCTAAAGAAAACTATGTTCATGAAGAATGAACTAGTTCCAGAGGCCCCATTCACTCTCAATGGAACAGACATCTCTGAATGCAGCAGTTATGTGTACCTAGGTCGAGAAATCAACATGATGAATGACCTAAAACCTGAGCTGTGCAGGAGGAAGAGAGCAGCATGGAATGCCTTCAAAGGCATCGAAGAAATAGCAAAAAGGACAAAGAACCTCTGGCTCCGGGCACATCTCTTTGACTCCACCGTTCTCCCTGCATTAACATACGCCTCAGAGACCTGGGCCCTACGAAAGCAGGATGAGAATGCTATTCGGTCTCCCAGAGAAGAATCGAAAGAGCTATGCTTGGAATATCACGCCTCACTCAAGTGAGAGAAGGAATCCGGATTTCTGACCTCCGTCGCTATTCCAGAATCAGGGATGCTGTCTCGTTTGCCAAGGCATCGAAAATCAGATGGGCTGGACATGTAATGCAATTTGGAGACAACCGCTGGACTAGAGCCATTACTGACTGGATCCCACGGGATATCAAAAGATCACGTGGCCGCCCACCTACAAGATGGTCAGACTTCCTTGTAAAGACCCTGAAGGAACGGTTTGAGGCTCTTCATATTCCTGAATCAACCAGATGCCATTGGGCTACATTGGCACGTGATAGGGTCCAATGGAAATGTTACTGGCGCCCGCTGGAGCAAATCGATGAATAACGGGATTCAAGTGATCAAGTGAAGTGACTTCTTTAAAAGTTAAATACTACAAAAATCTATTTTACTTTTCATGTGTGTCTTCAAATTTTTTAATTTTTATTTGGCATTTGATGGGCCCAGCTTGCCCTGCTGTGAAACTCTGCTACCTTTATTTGTCATCTTTCAGAGAATCTAAAATCTTTCAACAATAGTTGGTGAGTTCAAATACAACATTCTAGAACTTTCTGACTCAGTTTAACTTCCTGTGACCTTTCTTCCCCATTGCTGAATTGAATGTCATACTGGCCATTTTTTACTTTAATGCTGAAGTTTACCTTTTAAAACAATTTCCGGGGCCAGAGCGATAGTCCAGCGGTAGGGCGTTTGCCTTGCACGCGGCTAGCCTGTGCTGGCCTGGGTTCAATCCCCAGCATCCCATATGGCACCACCAGGGGTAATTCCTGAGTGCAGAGCCAGGAGAAACCCCTGAGCATCGCCGGTGTGACCCAAAAAGCAAAAAAAAAAAAAAAAATTAAAAAATAAAACAATTTCCCCTGTCTTATGACTAAATAATACATGTTTAAATATTTATACTTTTAGGAGGCCAGTGCCTTATCTATTAGGCCACTGGGGCAAGTGTTAAATATTTATACTTTTAATAAATTGTTTTTTCCCCTGTTAAATCTACTAGAGATTAGGGGCCCTAGAGATAGTATAGTGAATAGGGCATTTCCCTTGAATGCATCTGATGGGTTTGATCCCCGGCATCCCATCTGGTTTCCCAAGCACTGCCAGGAATAATTCCTGAGTGCAGAGCCAGGAGTAACCCTTGAGCATTGTTGGGTGTGGCCCCAAAAAACAAAACAAAAATCTACTAGATATTTAATGTTTTTCTGTCAGCACTTTAAAAGGCATTTTTTGTAACCACACACATTAGTATATTTTAAAATGTGTTTAGGTGACTAGAATACTGTTTTTTGGGGGGTAGTGGTTTGGTTTTGGGTCATACCCAGCTGTGCTCAGCACTTACTCCTGGCTCTGTACTTATGGATCACTCCTGACGGGTCTCAGGGGCCATATGTGGTGCGGGGTCTAGCAAGTGTCTGTCACCTGCAAGACAAGTACCTTCCTTGCTGTATTATCCCTATGGCCACCTGAAAAGATTTTAATAATCGCTATTCCTGTATCCTACTTTTTCCTACCATGACCATTTTTCTTTTGTTTGAAGGACCATCTCTCTATTGTTGACTCTGACCTTTCTCAGGAAATAGGCCTTTTCTGATGAACGTTCCTTATTCTAGATCATCCCGTGGTTTCCTCATTAGTTCCAATATATCCAGCAAGAACAGAGAACAGAGAGGGTGTTATCTCCCATTGTCCTACCCAAGAAAGCACATCAAGATTCTTGGCCAGTGTCCACTGCTGGATGTCACCCTCAAAAGGCACATTTTCCTGTTTGTGACTAACAAGCATTAGATAAGCGATTCTGTGAAACTGTAAATAGTTTTCAACAACTTGTCACCCACAGGCTCTGGTATTTTTTGATCCCTGCCTGACTCACAAATTGGCTATTTCTAATTCTATATTTATTTCTGTGTACTTGTATAAGGAAAGAAAGAAAAAGAGTTTTCCTTTCTTCCCTGCTCCACCAATTTTGGAAATAAATGTAGAACCTGTGTATTTTTTAAAACTCAATATGCTGTAAATCATTGTCCTCTTAATTTTTAATTTTTTTTATCATACCACCATGCGATATACAATTAAAAGATGTTCATGATTGGATTTCGTCATACATTTTTTCCAGCACCCATCCCTCCACCAGTGCCCTATTCCCACCACCAATGTCCCCCAAATTCCCTCCCCCCTAGCCTGCCTCTATAGCAGGCACTTTTCTCCTCCTCTCCTCCTCTCTCTCTCTCTCTCTCTCTCTTCTCTCTCTCTTCCCTTTCTTTCTCATTGTGATTTGCCCAATCATTGTCCTCTTTATTTTTCTGGTATTCAAACATTCTGGGCAAACAATATACTTTCTCTGCTGCAACCTGATATTAAGGATTTTACCCAAAAGCCTGACCCCTTTAGAGGGGAGTAATATTGAGAAACTGGGTATGAGATATGTTTGTAGCTTCTAATATGTTCTTACTGGTTCTTTTTTAGCCACCGGATTTTTTAACTTTAATGAAACACTATTGGGTTATTTTTTATAGAGCAACTTGGCTATTTTTAATGACCCTGTGTTTCCTCGAATTATATTTAATATCGTGTTGTAACTGTTGTAACCAGCTTTGGCCCAATAGAATGGGGAGAAGAGGGAGAGGAGAAGGAGGAGGACATGATAGGGGAAGAGAAGGAAGATAATCTATCAGGCAATCCCTGGCAGATCATACCTTCGCAACAGCTGGGGAGACGGTCCGGCTTCTGTAGCGCTCAGCCTGCTGCACTTTGTTCTGAAGTTTACTGGTGGGTATTTGTTGACTGCACCTAGGAAGAGAAAAAATCTGATGAGTCTCTTTCTCAGGATTCTTAGCACTGTACCCAGCTCTCGAGATCAAGTCTCTTCACTACTCTTAGTATTAACCAACAATATCAGCTAAGATGGTATGAGAAGAGAGCGCGTTTCCCAAACTGGGTTTAGAGAATATATGTCAACTGAACCGACAGGTGGCGAATTCAACTGACATCTTTTTTTAAGGAGCAGCTGCTCCCAGGCAGTGCTCAAAGTTATGGAGGCCACTTCCGCATTTATCAGCCAATCAGTGTTAGGGTTCTGTGGTGCCAGGGAGAAGGGTCACCCTTGGTGGTGCTTCGATGCCTCCAGGGTTATACCCGAAGTTCTCAGAGGGCCTCCAGAGACACAGACAGTTGTGCTGGGAGGCCCTGCAGTGCCCCAGATGCAAGTAGTTCAGCCACTGCAAGGCAAGTGCCTCAACTATCTTTAATAAGGGGCCCTAACTGCTAAAAATTGTCAAACTTTGGGGAGATAGCATGAGCTGCTTCTAAAGGGTCTGGCCTCTGCTTGACAGGAACTAGTCAGGATTATTTTTTTCCCATTTATTCCTTTGTGGCATCAAAGTGCAAATAGAGGGCAGCCCTGAATGACTTTAGTACCATCAGCAGCAATGGCACAGGGCTGGTACCACAGGCTGAATTGTGGTCCGCTTATTACTGTCCAGTCTTCATCATCATAAAGCATGACTCTCCTCACACACTTGAGCCACTTAAAAGCCATTTTTTCAACGGGGAACTATGAATATTTTCTGATTCTGGTATGGCTGGTCTATGTGAGGTAGCCAACTGCAAGTCGAATACAGGTCTAATTCTTTCTAACCCAGGGCATCACCACGTGTGTTTTGGTTGGTCTCCTTCCTTGATAGCACAGCCCAGGACAGAGCAGCTCTGTGGTAACACAGAGAAGGAGAGTGAGTCTGGACTCTTGTTGAATTCAGTAAGTCGATCTGGATGGGGTGAAGTAAAAAACCTTTCTCAACAACTTGCACTTTGCAGCTGTTTTAAAGGTGGAAGATTTTGAGCTGGAAAGATAATCCAGGGTTTAAGGCACCTGTCTTCCAGGGGCTAACCTTGGTCCCCTCTCTATATAGTCCCCTGAGCTTTGATACTTTCCCAAAGCACTTAATCTCCTACTTAGTCCCTTCCTCTCATTCTTCTTCATTCATACTACACTAATATTTACAGTAATAATAATTGAAGTAATTATAGTAAAATGGCCTGAGGAACTTTGGAAGTGAGGAGGGAATTTTTTTAACTTTTTCTTTTTTTAACTTTTTTTCTTTTTCTTTTTGTTCTTTTTTTTTTTAAACTTTTTTTCTTTCTTAAACTTTTTTTTAACTCTTTTGCTCTTAGCTCAGAGATCACTCCTGGAAGGTTTGGGGAACTATGTATGCTCAAGGACCTACTTGCTGTACTCTAGGTATAGGAAAATTACATTTTAAGCTGTCTCAGAATGAGTATTTCCTGAGGTGCTTCTCAAAGTGTTAGTTTTACCCTTACAAATGCCTCCAAAGTGACCCCAGGTTCCCAACCCCACATCTTCTACCCTTCTCCCCCTCGTTCCCAGATTTGCGTTTCTCTTAACTACCGTGTGACTAGTGGAAGAAGCCTCAGTTTCCCCTTGCCAGCTGCTCGCACGTGGCTGCATTTTAGTTGTCTCCAGTCTACATTTTCAACTTTCCTGCAAATTCCTGGGTTCTTTCTCAGGGAAATTTACAATTTTTCCAGACCATGATTTCTCCCTAGGCCTTGGGCTCACAGGAGACTAAGCAATAACGGGACAGTACTTGGGCAGACAGTGAAATACAGAACCTGGAAAGGCCTTTTTAAAAGAAACAAATAGTCCCTTCCCAGCCTAAGTGGAAATATAAGATGTTAATGTTATTTTAGCAACGTAAATGGGCCTTAACTAATGGGAATCCCCTGATTTTTTTTCTTTGATAAGAAACACAAAGACCCACTTTTTCTATTAACTGCCCCCCCACCACCACACACACACACACATACACCAAAGCCGTGCTTAACTCAGTCCTGTACTAAATTCCTCCCACTGCTGGGCATTTCTTTCTATTGTACTGATAAATACATTTTCCTATTTTTTGAATAACTGAGTCTGATATTTTCGTTGTTGAAAATATTGAAGAACCTGGAAACCATGGGCCACCACAGAGACCTGCTGTCACCACGCCAGTATCACTAGGGCTCTCTGGGCATCTTGAGAAAATGCAGATCCTGGTACAGCATCTGACATTCTGATTTGGCACCAGCTTCCAGATGATGCCAAGGCTGTGAATCATAGACTCTCACTGGGAGTAGCAGAGGCGAGAGGAATGACATCTGTCCCATCCAAGCCAACTCCCCAGGCTCCCCAGATCTCAACTTCACTGCCAGTCACTGTGGCTGCAGCTAATTCGTCTCGCTGTGTCATGTCAGGGGTGAGACCCCAACAAAATTGCTCTTAGCATGTTGACACCAGCATATACCCCAGCAGCTCACATGCGGATGTGGTTTAATTAACATAAATTGTAGTGCGGGTGTCAATGTAGTTAGCTACACAGGTGCCCTTTCGCCTGCAAGTTCACCTGATCTGATCTGCAAATGCTTGTGCATGATGAAAATGCTCAGAAACCTAATCGTGGGCTCAGTCTCGAGCCGTGCTGGGACACGATTTCTTCCTCACCAGTCCTCCAGCTTTCTACAACTAATTAAATATTTTCAAGGCACAGTTTCTCCAAGAAATACGACCTTTACCCCTTTAAAAAGAATGAGTCATCCTAATTATTGGCATCATAAAAAGTTGTTAACAAGGCTGGGAAGGTTTTGTGAGGCTCTATCATCATCCATTCATTCTGACAGTAGGATGGCATGTCCTGATATTTATTTATTTTTGAAAAAGACTTGTTCCCAACCTTTATTTATTTTTTAAATTTTGAGTCACACCTGGGGATGCTCAGGGGTTACTCCTGGCTCTGTACTCATGAATTACCCCTGGCAGTGCTCAGGGGGACCATATGGGATGCCGGGGATCGAACCCAGGTTGGCCGCATGCAAGGCAAACACCCTCCCCACTGTGCTACCGCTCAGGCCCCACCTCCTGATATTTAAAGTTTGACTTTGGAACTTTGAAAACAAAGCCAAGAAAGGCTGAACTTTTTCTGAGCTCTCCCTTGTGTGTTAACATCTGAGCCTCACCCTCCCAAGGCAGGGTTTTGTAAAGCTCCATGGCAGGGCTGTGCCTTTGTTGCCTAAACCCAGGCTGTGACTTCATAGCCCTGGGCTGTCCCACTCTGTGCAGGCAGAGTTGGGAGCAGCTGTGTGTTATGATTGCTTCTCCATAGGAACCAGAGGCATCAAAAACGATGAGCCTGAAAAATAAATGTCTAGGAATCAGAAATTCCCTCCTCACCACCATCCATCATTACATCTCTCCTTTCCAGCCCTGCAGTCCCTGACAGACAGTGAAGACACTTTCAAGAGTCCATATTAACTTACCCACCCTCCTCTTCTTGGAATACCAAGTAGACTCGAAATGTGAGAGTAAAAATAAATTTTTATGACTTACGCCTTATTGAGTTTACAAAGGATTTCACAAACTTCACACCGTATCTGTGGTCAGGCTTATGGATTCTGCCAAGTTGGAGCAAGTGGTGATCCAAAGGCTGGCTGGCTAGATCTTCCAGCTCCTGATCATTCCAAGTTGGGCCAAGGGAAAAGACAAACAAGGCATAACCTTGACACTTGGCTCTCAAGGATTCTTTCTTTAAAGTCTCCCTATCCAAGGGACTGGTTTCCCCCCTGCAGAGATCACAAATATGACTTTGTGCCTTCTCAAGTTGGGTGTCCCTGAAAAGATATTGTCCAGGGTCCACTGCAAGGCATGGCCGATGAAAGCATCTCCATGGAGTTGCTGGACTGAGTCCTCCAGGTGCCTCTTCATGCGACGCTTACTGCTGTAGGTGGTTAGGTTGAACTCGGTCCTCACAGGACTCTTCTGCATGTGAGGCCAGAAGTTGGGAGGAGCATAGCTCAGTAGGGCTACCCGGTCTCCGGTGGTCGAGGTCATGGGCTCTGAGGTGATTTCAAAGTGATCTAACAGTGCTCCTAGGAAGCCTCGCATGTCTTCAAATTCTGGACTGCCCATGTGCCAGGAGCTATCGAGAAGGAAGGCAGCATCCACATAGGACAGTGAGGGAGGTGGTCTGGTTTGCTCCTCGCAAGAAGCATCAGGCTTACACACATCTGTAGACCAAAAGTCACTTAGGGTTACTAAACAGAAGTGGAGTTCAAAGCAAAGATAGTATCTCAAGTAATCCCACATTTGGACACTGTGCATCTTTTGATGTTAAATTAGTTACTAAACAACTTAGATATCAACAAAATTCCCTAGCACAGGATTTGCTCCTATAGCCAGAAACCACAGATTTCATACTCACCATATCTCAACTTCCTTTCACTACAGCTCTGTGATATTTGAAAATTAGGGGTGCTTCCAAGAGAAGTTTAATCTTGGCTGTGTTTAATGTTTATGAAGATTGGAGTGGACAATTTAACTCAGATTCTAGGAGTAAATCATGACACAAAGCCCAACCTCGCTCTGGATTTCTAATGCACAGTTAGGCAAATGCCCGACGCATTATGCTCATATGCTGCACTCTGAAATGTGGTCTACTTACAAAGAGTGAAAAACAGTTTTACTTCAATTTCAGTAAAGGCTGATAACTCAATGTCTCTGTGCGGACATGAAGGATGGAAACGTTGCTCGTGCTTACATCTTCATGGTGCTGATTAACTGAAAATTCACTGTGTTTGCTATCTAAATGAATATGAATATCGTATATTAATGTGTTTCCATAAAATATGAGGTCACTTTGATAAATATTCATATTTCATATGACAACAGAATACGTACTAATAAAAAGTGATTTTTATCAAGTCTGACCATGATGAATATTCAGAGACTTTGAAAAAAAATTGGAAATGGAAGGCTCTTGGAGTTCACCTAATTTTACAGAAGACAGTGAGTCCAGATAAATAAAAGCATTTTCCAAAGGTGACACCAGTGTTTCCTGGCATTGCTATGTATGAAGTCAGAATTCTATTGCAATTCTGGTTACATGGAACAGCAGCGGGAGGCTGAGAGGCAGAAGGCTCAGGTCCTGGCCTTGCTTTCCTTCACTGCATCAAAGCCACGAGTTCTGCCTCAAGTCCTTCTCATAATCAGGCATTTGGATTTAGCTCATTCAGAAAGCACTTCCAGGACGGACATTTTGTAAGCCTACATTTTGAGTAATAGTTGAGATTAAGAAGAATGATCTCTTTAGAAATAAAAGGGCCCCCCCAGAAACCTGAGTGCAGAGCAGAGTAACCCCGAGCACCCCGCACCAAAAAAAAAAAAAAAGAAATGAGAGAAGTGGAAATAACAAGCATGCAGACAGCTGGTACTTGGAGATGGACCTGGGCCATGAAAACATGTTGCCTGATAGAAGGTTAATGACCAGAATCAAATCCCAGGGGAGGTAGCAAATGTCCTAACTTTAGTCTTGCACATGTACTCAGGAAAGATATAGCCCGGAGCAAGCTATGTTTCCCTTTACTGAAATTTAGTAAAACGTTATGACCGTGGGTAATGAGCAGATGCCAGAACTGGTCACCTGTGTGCAGGGCAGTTTGTAAAATCAGGGACAGCAGGCTGTCTATTTGCTTGATTTTATGGGGCTTTTAATTGCAGGAAACAATGGCCAAAAAACTTTCATTATGTGCCTAAGAGACAAAGCAAGGGTGTAAGCCAAGAAGCAGAGCCAAAAATACATCCCCAGTCACACATGTGCAACTTCTAAGTGAGCAACAGACCCGCTCACGGCTGAAACTGACAGGTTTATAAGCACAGCAGAGAATGGAGAGGAGAAGAGCCAAGACAGGAAGCTTGTCCCTGCATCTTTGCTGCAGCACTTAGCACTTTAACTGCTCTGCATAAGCATACCAGTGCCTGAGCTGGCTCTGTGCATGGAGAGGAAAGAAGAGGGGATGTAGGGAGAGATCTGTGGCAATACAGGGGAAGACAGAAGGACAGTTGGAGAAAAAAACCTAGATCTCAGAGCTGCCACCTCCCAGTGAGCTCATCGAATGGTAATCAGAGAGAAATCAAGGTGGGGTTTCTCTTCTGCAAAGACAAAGATTTTCTGGGAGTTGAAAAATGGGATCTTGGATACTCAGAAATTATAGCATTTGAAAGCCAGTTTTCTTTAGCTACAACTGGCCACATTTTCCTCATCTGTAAAATGGAGCTAAAAAACAGCAAATATTTTAGGCTTATGATAAGTATTGAAACACTAAGAGGGGGGGGGCTTACACAAGTGTGTGTGTGTGTGTGTGTGTGTGTGTGTGTGTGTGGTGGGTGGGTGGGTGGGTGGGTGGTACGGGGAAGGGCAAAGGTTAATTAGGATAGAGAAAGAGATATTATTACCAGTATGACAGTAATAGCTGGAAATGATCACTCTGGACAAGAACTGAGTGTTGAAAGTAGGTAAAAGGATATACATGATAATTTTTCAGTATCTGTATTGCAAACCATAATGCCCAAAAGAGTGGAGAGAGACAGAAGAGAGGAGAGAGAGGGGGAGAGAGAGAGAGAGAGAGAGAGAGAGAGAGAGAGAGAGAGAGAGAGAGAGAGACAGGAGAAGAATAGTGCCTGCCATAGAGGCAGGGTGGTGGGGACAGGAAGGAATCTGGGGTACATACAAATTAAAAAGAGAGGGCTTGCAACACATAAGCACGACAGCATAAGTATTAACTATCATTGGCACTGCCACTGATTAAATACACTGGAACAGGGCATGGCTTCTCAGAAGAGGGTAGTGAGTGTTCTCACATGTTCAGTTACCCCAGCAGCTCCCCTATGATCACAGCATTGGACTATTAAACACAGAGCCCATCAGTTTTCTAGCTACACTATAGATGTGTATGCAACAAATAACTGCCAATTTTTTGATGTTTTATGTTTGAATGTTAGTAAGAAATGGAAAATTTTCTGCTAATTTTCCCTTCAGCTATACTAAACACTCTTCCCAGACAGGAAGGATGAGGGTGGATTGTTGTATAGCATGGCCTTGGGACTGTGAACATCTTAGATTTAGAAAATGCAACTATATATTATAGCACAAAGACCTTGGTAATGAGACAGGATAAGGGCTTATAAAAAAATCATGACTGGCGCGGCCGGCCTGTGCCGACCTGGGTTCAATCCCTGGCATCCCATACGGTCCCCTGAGCACTGCCGGGGTAATTCCTGAGTGCAGAGCCAGGAGAAACCCCTTGAGCATTGCCAGGTGTGACCCCCCAAACAATCATGACTTGGGCTAGAGCCATAGTACAGCAGGTAGGGCATTTGCCTTGCAAGCGGCCGATCCAGGATCCGTCCCTGGCTTCCCATATAGTCCCTTGAGCAATGCCAGGAGTAATTTCTGAGTGCAGAGCCAGGTGTAACCCCTGAGCATCGCTGGGCGTGACACAAAAAGCAAAATAAATGAATGAATGAATGAATAAATGAATAAATAAATAAATAATGACTTTTCGAAGTCACCGAGTGAGGACTGCTGCCCTTTTACTAGGAGACCTACTTGGCTGAGCTGTAAAGTCTAGCTGTGGACCATTCAGTGAGCCTAGAGGTGCAGAACGTTCTCCCCAAGGCCACTCAATTCCCTTGCTGCCAAGCTCCGGCTGTGTTTGCCAATAGTGACTCATGGCTTCGCAGACCTGAGCAGATGAGGCTCTCTGTGTGTCTTACCATGGCAGAAAGTGCACAAAGCGCAGTCTCTCCAAGGCTGGCAAGTAGTCAGTGCCTGATGGAAGCACAATGACCTGGAAGGTGCCAGTGTCGTCGATCTACAAGGAACACAAGAGAAGGAGCAGCTCAGGAGGTGAAGCTTCAAGCAACCCAGAGTCATAGACATCAGAAGGGCCGCTGGTTGCACCTTTTGAGGTCACTGGTAGTGTGGGGACCAGGTCTCACCTCTCTCTTCAATAAATGACTTTGCCTCATTTGGAATTCAAGTCAATGGAACTATCATACAACTAACTCCCCATACAAATCACTCCCTGGTGGGGGTGACTTCTTTCCAAGCACAGCACCCCTGAGCTGACACTTGAAAAAAATTAACTGCTGGCATGGGCTGACCACTGCGTGCCCTTAGAGTCCAGCAAGAAATTTCCACCCCATTAAGTGAGCCATGAAATGAGTGTTGCTTGTATGTATCACCCTGTTTTACAGATGAGAAAACTGAGGCTCTGTGAGAAAGAAGTTGTTAAAAGACACTGTGTCCTGAAGACTCTATGAAAGGGCAACAGAGAGCACTCCTTCCTGGGCCTTGGAGAACCACTGTAGATGGCAGCTGGGTTTAAGACTACTCTGCTCCTAGGAAGTAGGAGGGATGCTGGTTTGGAAGTGAGGACCACATGCCAAGTGCAGGCAGCTCGTTTCCACACAACTCTCCACCTCTTCCCATTGAGTTGGAAACCAACCTGGGGAATTTAAGATCAGGGAACCGGGAGAAGTGGAGGAGGCTACCAGGAATGATGACTAATTGGCTTGTCAGCGGGTTGAGACAGGTCAGGGATAAGTTGAAGAAAATGAAAAGTGTGATGTCAGCTGCTGCCTGAGTGCTGAACCAGAGGACATGTCACCTCCTCTGGGAGCTCCAGGGCTTGCTCTTCTTGTTCCCGGTGATATTTCCTCCCTTACTTGCTCCATGAGGGAGGCCTCTGGCAATGGCCTTGGACTAATGTCCAAGCCAGCCAGTCTCAGACTCAGGAGAGCTGGAACCGGCTCCAGACTAGGGACAAGCACAAATGCAACCTGAGTAGATTTTCAGTTGCTTGGTTCTTTTACTCAGGTTGTATTTTTTAGTGGAGTCCTTTATCCCAGTTTCCACATGGAGACTATTCCCATCCTAGCTTGGTGGGACCCCCCAGGGACTGGAAAGAGGCTTGGCTGATCTTGCCTGTCTTCATAGAGGAGTGTCTCCAGCTGCTGTGGACAGGGCTATAGTTCTTGTTCCCAGATGAACAGCTTAGGAACCAGATTTCAACTCTCATCCTAAGCAGCTCTAACTGGAGTGGCAGTTCCTTGAAATAATTTCGATACTGAATGAATGGGTGAAGTTATAAACTCAGTCCATTGTTTTTTTTACAGTTAGAGCTTCTGCCCTGGATGTATAAGTGATAGCTTTTGGCCTTTCTGGGTTCAGTCCTGAACCATTTCTCAGTGGTGTAAATCTTAGCCAATGATCACTTCTGTAGGCTGTTTATCATCCATACAATGGAATCAGCAGTTATGTGTATTTCATGTATACTGGACAGAATCAAGCTAATGTTTCTAAAGCATTAGTCTTCACCATTTGTATACCCGCAGACCAGCGCCTGTCTGTATACCAATCCACTGCCAGGTAGTTAGAACCAAGGTGATAGATCAGTGGTTTTCATCCTTGCTACACAAGGGCACTCCGACTGTCCTAGCAGCTGAAGGCCACTGATCTAAAGAGCTTAGCATATTGTTGGTACATAGTCATAAAACTTGGTATGGTTCCATAATTTCTTATACAGATTTTTGAACAAAGTTTCCCTGCCCAAAATTTGAAGAAAGGTCAACACTCTTACCGCAAAGGCTCGTTTGATTGAGGGCACGTTGCTGAAAGCAATCACCACGGGAACAATGTCCAGGGCACTGAATTCCATTGTGGCCGTGGTGATGGTCTGGGCATCAGCTGACTGACCGCTGCTGAAAAACGTGGCGATTCTTCTTGTGTGAGGCCCTGGGAGCGTTCGCTTGAAGACATTTCTGGAAATGAACCTCATGGCTTTGCCCAGCTCCCGGTTTTCTGATGATCTCTCATAAGGAATTGCCTCAATTTCCTGGAGGAGTCGGTTCTTGGCATATGCGTCAGAGAAGCGCACCAGGTGTCTGGTGTGGGAGCCGTAGGACAGGATGGCCACGGGCCCCGACAGGGCAGTTGTGGTCCCGCACTCGCATAGCTTGTACAACCGAAGACATCATCTGCTTCATGCGCTCAAACTCCTGCTGGGTGACATCCTGAGACTGGTCTAAGGCGAACACCAACTCGGTGGGGTGCACCGGACATTCCAGCATCCCTGAGGCAGAAGAACAGGCTCTTATTCTGGAGAACTTAGGTCAAAAAGAGACCCTGCAGGCAGAGTGATTTTAGTTTATTTTACTTTTATTTATTTACTTTTTTAGGCAGAGTGATTTTAAATGTCAAAGAGCTACAGAGTGAAATACTGAATCATAATAAGCATTAATCTAAATTTTATAAATAAGCCTGTTACACATATAAAGATTTAAACGGTAAAGATATGAATCTTGGTTAATTAGAAAATGTTATTCCCACACCTGAATTGGCTCTTTGAGTAACGTGCCCCACCTCCAATCTATCATTTGATTTTTAATGACATCGTTAATATTTAACAAGTTGTTTCTAAATAATAAAGAGCTCAGGGGTAGGCAGATTACCCCTTTCCCTTCAGAAACAGGATCAGAGGTATTATAATGGCTATAGGAACTTTTCTCTGTTAAATGACATTACAAGCTTTTTGTTTTAGGTTTACTTTAGAAGGAAATGTAATGGATTGTTACATGTATAAAGTGAAAGGACATGGAAGCTTGGCTGACAATTTCAAGGACTTGAAATTTCTTTTTTTTTAAATTTTTTTTATTATACCACCGTGAAACATACAATTACAAAGGTGTTCATAATTGGTTCTTGGCAATACAGTATTCCAGCACCCATCCCTCCACCAGTGCCCCATTTCTACCACCAATGTACCCCTCCCCTCCTGTCCCCCACCCGCCTTAACAGCAGGTACCCCAGGTAAGGACTTGGAATTTCTAATTCCTTTGTTTGGTTTTGCAGCCACACCCATTCAGGGCTTACTCCTGGCTTTTTGCTCAGGGGATCATAGGCAGTGCAATGGACTAAACCCAGATTGACTGGCTGCCAGGCAAGCACTGTAACCCCTGTACTACCTCTCTAGTACTTGGTTATTTCGGAAAGATTGGAAGGACACAGACGCACACCAGACAGAGGAGAGTTGCCTGTTTCTGGGTGAGAGTTGGCCCTTCCCAGAAATGCTGGGAGCTCCAGCCCAACTCTCTGCTGACCCTGTGGCCTTACCGAGCTTACTGACCCCCTCCGTCAGTTTTTCAAATGCAAATTCTAAAGCATCCCCTGTACAGAACCATGTGAAGGATTCAATGAGTCAACACAGGCAAAGCCCAAAGGACATCAGGGTCAGCCCCTGAGCATGTGCTCATTCATCCTAGCTCTTCTTGCTGCAATCAGCATCACAGAGGTTTACATGGGAAGACAGAACTGCATTATTAAAAAGGAAGAAGAAGAAAGCCTTAACTCAACCCATTTCACTGAAGTGAAAAAATGCAAATCTATCTAAGAAATGTGCCTTATTACTTAGAGAAACTTTGAATTATGATGGTTCAACTTGAATGCAAGCATTAATATCAGATTTATTCACTGATCCCAACTCAATTCATTCTAATCTCAGTTCCGTGCACTCATCAAAGCTGACAATTTCCATTTCTTGGGCAATGTGATTAACGTCTTATTGTCCCAATAACTTATGAAGCGTAGAGACAGCAATGGTGTCTGTCTTGATCCACAGAGAATTAGTTTCTGCCATCCATGGGGAAACTAATAAATGACTGAATGGGAAACAGTGAAACAAAGGACAGTTGCAGTTGACAACTACAGGAAGAAGAATAGGACTTTCTTTTCTTTTTTTTTTTAAAAAGCAAAATCACAATGATGTGACTTGGAAAGAGTCAGCAAGTCAGATTCAGAGACAATGAACATATCCTCAATCCATAAGGTCTTCTCAGGGAGCTCAGGAAATCACGTCTGTGGGGCTGCACCTAAGAGAGCCATGGAAAGATCCTCTGCTGCAGGCCTGACCCCTCTTAACACTACATTACTGTGTCTGTCTGGTCCTGGACTCTGTGATCATCACCAGCAAAAAAGGCATTGTTACCAGACAAGTTAAGACTCAATACTCAATCCCAAAGTACACTGTGCATCTCTATGAAGATAAGAAAAAAATTAGCCTCTGAGTCTAATGCACAGGATGGATTGGATATATATATACACACACATATATATATGCATATACACATATTATTTACATATATACACATATATATACATATATATGTGTGTGTATATATATCAAGGGGGCTCTTCAGCGCCACCCTCAAAAAACATCATGCAACAATTAGAATGGGAAGGAATGGGAGTGAAGATAGACCATCGGCAACTACACCACCTCTGCTTCGCTGATGACATCATTCTAATAACACCAAACATTAGCCAAGCGGCACTAATGCTGGCTAACTTTGACCGAGAATGTAGAAAGATAGGTCTACAGCTGAATCTCAACAAAACAATGTTCATGAAAAATGAACTAGGTCCAGAGGCCCCATTCACTCTCAATGGAACAAACATCTCTGAATGCAGCAGTTAAGTGTACCTAGGTCAAGAAGTCAACATGATGAACGACCTAAAACCTGAGCTGCACAGGAGGGAGAGAAAGGCATGGAATACCTTCAAAAGCAGAGAAGAAATAGCTAAAAGCACAAAGAACCTGCAGTTCCAGGCACATCTCTTCAACTCCACCATTCTCCCTGTATTAACATACGCCTCAGAGACTTGGGCCCTACAAAAGCAGAATGAGAATGCTATTCAAGTCTCCCAAAAAAGAATCGAAAGAGCTATGCTTGGAATATCATGCTTCACTCAAGTGAGAGAAGGAATCCGGAGTTCCGACCTCTGTGGACAATCCAGAGTCAGGGACACTGTCTCATTTGCCAAGGCATCGAAAATCAGATGGGCTGGGCATGTAATGTGATTTGGAGACGACCGCTGGACTAGAGCTGTTACCGACTGGATCCCATGGGATGTCAAAAGATCACGTGT
The DNA here is from genome assembly GCA_021461705.1 of Cryptotis parvus. NCBI lineage: Eukaryota > Metazoa > Chordata > Mammalia > Eulipotyphla > Soricidae > Cryptotis > Cryptotis parvus. Next base: position 55,991 of record JAJIBD010001797.1, read on the forward strand.
CTGCCCACCTACAAGATGGTCAGACTTCTTTGTCAAGACCCTGAACGGTTTGAGGCTCTTCATATTCCTGGAGCAAGCAGATGCCACTGGGCTACACTGGCATGTGATAGGGTCAAATGGAAATGTTACTGGCATCTGCTCGTGCAAATTGACAAATAACAGGATGTCAAGTGATTAAATGAAGTGAAGGGGATGGACTAATAATTCAGCAGGTAGGTCATTTGTCTTGCATGCTGCTGACCTAGGCTCAATCCCTGGCATCCCATCTGGTCACCAACTACCGCCAGGACTGATTCCTGAGTGCAGAGCCAGGAGTAACCCCTGATCATTTCAATGTATGACCTAAAAAGCAGATAAAAAATAAAGTAGATTCCAGTTTTGTTCATTTGGGTGACACACCTGGCTGATGCCTGGGAACTGAACCTGGGCCACCTTCATGCAAAGCCTGTGCTCTAACCTGCTGAGTTATAACCAAACCCTATAAGCACAATGATAACCAAGCATGAAAATGGTTATGCTGGCGTTGGGGGCTAACATTTGCTTATGGGATCAAGAATAAGAATGAGCTGACTTCCAGCTTCATCTAGAGGTAAAAGAGAAAAGGAGATTCACAGTGCAAGCTGACAATATATCAAAATTCCAATTTCAAGATGAGGTGTGACACAGAGAAAAGGGGGTGGGTGCTGTTTAGGGAACTTGGGTGTCAGGTGAAATAACTGTATACAACCCAAAAATATCAACATAATTGTAAACAAACTAGCTATAGTACATTTGCTCAAGTTCAAGTTTCAGGGAAAAACACCCAACTTGGATTATTTTAACTTGTAAAATAAATCATCTGAAATCCATCAAGCCACCTGGAATCTCCAGTGTTCTCATGAAAATTTTTTGGACCTAAATGGTCCTTTGGAGACCCTCCTAGAAACACAAATGGCCCATGTGAAGACACAGCATGGTTCCTGGACACATGCTTAGGGCATGTAATAACAAAGACAGAGAAAGTTCAAGCAAACCACTGCTATGTAACCAACACACCACGAAGGCAACACTGTGCCAGGTTATGGTCAGCTCTGCCTGGAATTCCTGGCACATTCCTAACTATTCATCTTGTGTTCATCTGTACACACTCTAATGATTCTATGGCAGCTTAAATAAACCTTGAAAGGGCTGTAGAGAGAGCTCAGGGGCTGCAGTACACTGCTATATACATTTGAGGGGCCCAAATTAGAACCTTAGTACTACGGCACCTGAACACCACTGGGAGTGATTGCTGAGCACCAAGTTGAAAATAATCCCTGAGCACTGCCAGCGGTGGCCCCCTGAACCAAAATAAACATAAACACACACACACACACACACACACTCATCAGCTCACACTTCTCTCTTTAGTGCATTCAGTGAGCCTCTTTAGTACTCTTTACTTACAATTTGCATTCGATATGGACTCATTATAAACTACAAAGCTCAGCCTGACCTGCCCTACTTGTACCTCATTTTCCCCAGATGTCAATCTCTCTCCTTCCCGATGTCTCAGTTGCTAGAAATGTCTAGGTCAGTTTTATGACTTGAATTCTCTTGCCTGGACTAGTTTCTTTTTATTCTTCAGTCCAAAGGTCAGTGACACTTACAAACAAGAATCTCCACCCCTCCCCAAGTGTTTCTCTTCACCCCTAATATTTTGATGGGACAGAGTGTGCTATTGCATCTCTTTTACAGAAACTCAAAGTAATTTAGATTTTTCTTTGGTTTTACTACCTTAATTCACACCACCATAGAACCCTCTGAAGACAAGAGTCATGTCAACCATTTTCAACCCAAATCCCTGGTACTTTGGACAGAGTCTAGCACATAAAGACTATTTTGGTGAATTACCCATGCTCTTTGAGTCCTATTCATCCACCATGTATTTACTATAAAGGTATAGGAGCTACTTTTATTTTTGTGTAACAACACACATATGTTGTTAGTGAAGCATAAGAAACATTAGAGAAGTACTTGAAAATGACTATGGAAAGGTGCTGCATCTATTTGTAACTACAGTCAGGCCTGAATTCCAAGGATTTGAGCATTGGGTGAGTTTACATTGAGTTTATTTGCTATGGGTCAATCTCTATGTTTATTCTCTATATTCCATCTGACTTTTTTGTGGGGGGAGAGTGGAGTGGGCTGAGGGAGATCTCTCTAAAACTTGTTCTTGAGGCCAGGGGTCATGTCTAGTAAAGCTTGGCCAACCAGATTGGATGGTTTAATATTCAGTGTGGCAAAGATACTGCTCAGGCCCTTTGGGTTATGGCATTGCTTCTCTGCGCTCTATATATTAATCCCTAATGCCGGATTAGAGAAGCAGTGTGATAAATATAAAGAGAATATCAAAGGAAGAAAGCATATTACAACACATTTAAGAGGCTAGATCAATGAAATTGTTCATAATTTGTATAGTAAGTATAAAAAATATCAAACCACTGGTGGAGAAATCCCTGTGAGGCGCAGCTGAAATGGCATCACTTCTCAGAGGCAGGATTCACACTGCCAGAACGAGGCAACAAGACCAGCCCAGATAAAATGATATTTCATCTGGCTGGCAACACGTTTTTCAAACTTATCTTTCCAGATGTCTGACATTTCGGAGCTTGATTATAATATGTGATCTATAAGATTACTCACCATTTCTGCCAGCTGGGGGAAGAAGAACAAAGAAGATTGGATTATTGTTATTTCTTTTTGTCAGTGTAAGGAAGTTCTGTTCTGGGGTTCTGCCTTGTGTGGTTTTTGTAGGTGATGCAAAATTCAAGGAAAAGATTGGGAGTGGAGGACATGCCCACAGATTCCAACATTTTCATAAAGGGGCTGTTCCTTCTGCATAGGATGGTATATATGTATATATGCATGTACATATAATATATAATGTACACACATATATATAGATAGTGTACACACATATGTGTAACTGGTACATGCATATATGTATATATGTATATGTATATATGTATATATATATATATATATATGCTATTCACCCTTCAGCAACATGAGTGGGTTACATCTGCACAGTCAAAATATCTGCACATAACTTTTGACTCTCCCATACTTAACTACTTGAAGCCCGCTGGCCTGAAATTTCACAAATAACATAAATGACTGATAAACACATATTTTAGCCCCAGGTTCCCCATGAATGTGCATTGCGTGACGGGCAAGGCGGCAGCCACCTTTGGTGCCCAGCTGTGTTGGCAGGTGGCAGAGAGGAGTCAGGTTTGTTTGCACATAGGACTCTGCCCTGTGGGCCCTGGATGATTGATGGTCTGACATAGAAAAAGACTGGGTCCCAGGGGATGAACCCAGAGCTACGGCAGAGCCTGACAAGCTACCCGTGGTATATTTGATATGCCAAAAGCAGTAACAATAATAGACCTCACTCCCAACGAATGGAGATGTTACTCACGCCCGCTAGAGCAAATTGATGATCAATGGGAAGAAAAGTGTTACAAGTGAAGTGATAAGACTTCACTTTATATGATGAAGTGTATAAATCACTTTATATGATTTATACTTCATTTTATATGATGTATCTTTAATATGCTATATTCTATAATAAACTATAAAAATGTTATACTGAAAAGAAATACACAATGATACTATCATATTTATAAAACCTGTGAGAAAATTGGACATGTATTATAAAAGTTTTCTTTATTTTTTCTTTTTGGATCACACCCAGCAATGCTCAGGGGTTACTCCTGGCTCTTTGCTCAGGAATTACTCCTGGTAGAGTTCGGGGGATCATATGGGATGCCTGGGATCGAACCCAGGTTGACCATGTGCAAGGCAAATACCCTACCTGCTGTGCTAAACTCAGGTCCCAAGTTTTCTATTTTTTAATCTAGCATTTTTTATTTAGCAAAAAATTTTAGTTATTAAATTTAAAGGTTATTAAATTTTATTTTTTTTTTTTGCTTTTTGGGTCACACCCAGTGATGCTCAGGAGTTACTCCTGGCTCTATTTATGTTATAGATCCATGTCTATAACATTACTCCTGGCTCCATGTCTATTTATGTTATAGATCACATGACTCATCAAAAGTCTAACATGCTTGGGACTGGAGAGATAGTCCAGCGGGTAGGGTGTTTGCCTTGCATGCAGCGGCCCATGCAGGCCTGGGTTCGATCTCTGGCATCCCATATGGTCCCTCGAGCATCACCAGGAGTAATTCTTGAGTGCAGAGCCAGGAGAAACCTCTGAGCATCGCTGGGTGTGACCCAAAAAGCAAAAAAAAAAGTCTAACATGCTAATTCACCCCCAAAGCAATCAACTTTCATATCACTTGATGTATATACTTTGATTTCTAATATATACCTGATGTATAAGATCAGGTAAAGGATCGGGCGTCGGAACATTGTATGTCTGAAACCGAATCACAAATAACTGTGTATCTGTGCATCTCACAGTGATTCCCAAAAAAGGGGTTCAGATCAATATTGCATTTATAACTTTCAAAAATCTGTTTTTGAGGAAAGCATTCTCTAGAGAAATAGGCCTTACTTTGTCTATTTTCACCCTCCCCCAATGTTGCAGGGTATTTAGAATCACTCCTTTCAGTCAGATGCTAAGGTGGAAAATCATTATATATTTGTAGAGGAACATTAGATCGTTGATTTTCTCCTCGTCTTGTACATGGAATTCATTTGATGATGCCAACATGTACTTTGATTGAAGTGGCTGCTATAAGGATCTTAAAGCAAATTTGAAAGTACATCTGCAAAATCAAAATGTCTTTTTACTTTGAAATGTGGAGAGAGAAAAACAATATTGGCAGAATGAGTAATTCTACAAGCCAATCAGTGCAACTAAAAATAGCCCAAGCACACCTTTCCAAGAAAGGAGCAGAGGAGAAACAATCAGAGACCCCACCTGTCTGGACACCCCATTCTCAGGGCTGTCTCACACCAGGGGAGCTCACTTCCTGAGTGAGTGTCAGGTGCTAATAATCCTTTTATGCTTAGTGTGATCCTGCTCTGATTGATCTCAGCATCCAGAGAGTTTAGAGCTATAAATTGATGTATCCAAGGCTCCAATAGACATGCTGACAGCCAGAAAGGGAATTAATAGTCACCAGACTATTAATGACTCAAATTATGATGTGCAGTGACATTTCTAATTTTAATAACCTGATGGCTCAATTATCTCAATTGTGAGGTATTCTGTTCCTCTCCTCCAAGGGATGCTGATAATTGGGGTGTGAATTTTAAGCAAGGTACTTACGACTGTGGTCCCGCACATACTGGAGGAGTTCACACACCTGGAGTTCAGAAATAAAACTCAGGGTCAACCAACAGATGATGGCTAGGTTCAAAGTTTTAATGAAAGACATAATGGGTCGGTGCTCAGAGCACGTGGGTCAAGAGATACCTACGGAAAATGATGCCAATCCCTTGCTCCCTTTCACGCCCTAGGAGAGATAAAACAAAGTGATTAATTGCTAGCAGACATGCAAGTTAACAACCTGAATGTGCACAAACGGCATCCTATGCAGAAGATTCCCCCACCAAGCTCATAATCAGTTTTCCCTCTCTCCCTCCCTCCCCTCCTCTCTCCCTTACGCTTCCTTCCTTCTTCCTTCTTCCCTTCCTCCCTCCTCCCTCTCTCTCCCTCCCTCCCTCCCTCTCTCCCTCCCTCCCTCCTTCCCTCCTTCCCTCCTTCCTTCCTCCTTCTTCCCTTCCTCCCTCCCTCTCTCTCCCTCCCTCCCTCTCTCCCTCCCTCCCTCCCTCCTTCCCTCCTTCCTTCCTCCTTCCTTCTTCCCTTCTTCCCTCCCTCCCTCTCTCTCCTTCCCTCCCTCCCTCCCTTCTTCCCCCCCCCCTCCCTCCCTCCCTCCTCCCTCTCTCTCTCCCTCCCTACCTCCTTCCTTCCTTCCTTCCTTCCTTCTTCCCTCCCTCCCTCCCTCCCTCCTCCTCCTCCCTCTCTCTCCCTCCCTCCCTCCTTTCTTCCTTCCTCCCTCCCTCCTTCCTCCCTCCCTCCTCCCTCCCTCCCTCCCTCCCTCCCTCCCTCCCTCCCTCCCTCCTTCCTTCCTTCCTTCCTTCCTTCCTTCCTTCCTTCCTTCCTTCCTTCCTTCCTTCCTTCCTTCCTTCCTTCCTTCCGATCAAACCAACAGCCTCATACACACAAGGCAAGCAATCTATCCCTGAACTATCTCCCCGACCACCGTTAACTCCTAGGAGAATGAACTCGGTGGTGCATGGGAGAGATAGACAAGTCAGCGGAGGCCAGTCTCTTCCATCCCCATTTGTGGGTGACAAGGGCTGTTGGGATCCCAGGATGGAGTGGATACTCTAAATTGGTGTGGAGAGCTGTGAAACATTCTCAGCTTTGAAATAGATGTACTGAACTGTCCATGTAGCCAATTCAGCCTGGAGGTTTTCAACTTCATTCTTTGACTTGCTCCTGCAAGGCAGCCAGAGCTGAACCTTCTTCTATTCCATCACTGACTGGATCACAGAGAGACGAGGCTCAAATCAAACATCTGGGAAGGTCATTCTAAATGGCTTTCAAAAACGAACAGAGTGCAATGGCTCATGGCTGCTATGTTATCTTTGGAGGAGGAATAAACTGATATCTCACAGAGAGATTCGCCCAAGTAAAAAGGTCCTGACGACCCCTGAGTTCCTGAAGAAAGTACATTCTACATGAATGCACCCTGGATATCTGATGTCCTAGTAGTGCTGTCTCACTTTCTAATAGTAAGTGATATACTAAATCTATGAGGAGGCATGGATTAACCATGTAAACAAAATTTATCAATAACTGAGAAATACGTGGCCGCCCACCTACAAGAAGGTGGGCAGACTTTTGGAAGGGAAGGAAAAGAGAAAGAGAGAGAAAGGGAAAGAAATAAAGAACCTGCCATGGAGGCGGGCTGGGGGGTGGGGAGGGAACCAAACCGGGCATGCTGGTGCTGGAGATGGGCACTGGTGGAGGGATGGGTGCTGGAACACTGTATGACCAAAACCCAAATATGAACTTTGTAATTGTATATCTTTGTCATTGTATATCTCACAGTGGTATAATAAAATACTTAAAAAAAAAAGATGGTCAGACTTCTTCGTCAAGACCCTGAAAGAATGGTTTGAGGCTCTTCATATTCCAGGAGCAAGCAGAAACAATTGGGCTACACTGGCACATGATAGGGTCAAATGGAAACTTTACTGGCACCCGCTCGAGCAAATCGATGAATAACGGGATATCAAGTGATCAAGTGAACTGAGAAATTCATCTTAGTCTAATACATTTTATTTGATATGCCCCAAACCAGTAACAATTATAGACCTCATTCCCATGACCTGAAGGAATGGTTTGAGGCTCTTCATGTTCCTGGAACGAGCAGATGCCCTTGGGCTACACTAGCATGGGACAGGATGTATGGAGATGTCAATGGTGCCCGCTCGAGCAAATGGATGAGTAACAGGAAGACAAGTGATACAAGTGATACATTTGATTTCTCTCCTCAGCTCCCACACACACCCAACCTCCCCAAGTGACTTGTGATTTAATTAGCGTTTCCTTTCCTTTCTCTGAGCACATACATGTGAAAAACTAGTTGCTAGGCTACTGAGACAGTAAGAAACATGCACATTGAATGATAAAAACCTCCACATGCTAAGTTTTGCTTGATAAAGTTTCTGTTATGATTTAAGGATTTCCAACTTACCCTACGCCCAGGAGGTCCTGCCTCCCCAGGTAATCCCAGCTCTCCAGGAAGCCCACCAGACACCTTGAAGCAGAATTTATTTATTTTAAAGATACTCATATATGGTTGTATGTATGTGTATTTCAAACTTTAAAGACAACCGAAATATGAACACTTTTGTAACTGTATATCTCATGGTGGTATAATAAAAAAAATTAAAATAAAACCAAAAATAACAAAAACATTCCTGTCCATTTTAGAAAATTAAGAAGATTCAAAAAAAACACAGAGAAGGAAAAATTGCTCAGCAATCTCTTCTCCTTTAGGTAATCCTTATGATTTTGGTGTTTTTTTCTACTAGTCTTTTATTTATTTATTATTTGATACTATGTTCTATATTATTTTTAAATTATAATTTTGTACCCTTCCCTTGTATTTTTCTACCTTGTGTTACTAAATTGCTATTGATAAAATAATTTTTCACAGATGCATAGTACTTTATTATGTGATTTATTTAATCAAGTTCCTTACCATTGGCATCCAAGATTTGCTGTTATGGTAGTAAGAAACACCATTCTAAAGTCATATGTACAATTCTTATCATTTCCTTAGGGAAAATTTGCAAACCAGAAATTGCTGGATTAAAGAACTTTTTATTTAAATGAGATGGTATATTCATTATTAAAACAATGCACAGGAAAGCTCAAAGAAAGCAAAAAAATTAAATATAAAAACTCTTGAAAGAACAACAAAATGATCTAACTGCTGGCTGGAGTACTGTTAGAGAACTAAGAAAAAACAGTGGTAATAAAAACAACAATTATTGACTATGTACTGTGAAATTTTTATGCCAGGAAATTTTTCATGCGTTTTCAACAATGTAATTTATCATAAAAGCTAGAATTTAATTAAAACGTTAGAAAAGAATTTCTATGCTCATTCAAAACGCCACAGGATATATAACCTTTATGGGAATAAAAAACGAAGCTGTCTGATATCAGTTTAATTTATAAAAGCAATGCCTAGGTGTCAGCAAATGATTACTGATACCTCTTGCATTGGCAAAAGTAAGTATGTGTTCACTGAATGTTGGTTTGATCTAAAGAGAAAGGCACACATAGTTGCTCTGGAAGATTAGCTGGGGGTGAAAATGCCAGTGGATGGCATGTTTTGAATTTTGCTTCTTCCCAATGTTTTGCTAAAATGACATTTACAGTTATATTTTTTTTTTTTAAGGAAAAAGTCAATCACCAAAGAGGAGAAGAACGAGAATAAAGACAAGAGCCATAAACCTTTATAGGTTGAAAAGCAGATGTTAAATCCTTAACAGATGCAACTAAGCTCTTCCCAGTCACCAGTAGGGAAGCCACGGATTGATGTGCTATACAGCACGTGCTGTACATTCCCAGAAGGCTCTGGAATTGGCAGTGCTGGCTCCTCGGGTCATGGAAGTGGAATGGAGAGGCTAAACAAGAGCTGATAGCAGAGCTTTGTAAGTCAAGGCATTGGCTCTAGGAGCTGCAGGCAGAGTTGAGGGTCAAAGGCTCTATCCTGAAAGCAGGGAATCAAATGAATGGGTAGAAAAATCCCTGGGACCCTCTTGGGTCCTCTTTTATGTGGCCACCATGGTGCTTAGATCTTTGCTCCAAGACAGAAGATGAGAAGAATCTTCTTAAGTGAATTGACCAGAAAAAGTAGATCTACGGAAATGGGGTCAGAGGTCTGCAGTGGGCTTCTGCCAGGCACCTCTCAGGGTCACATGCCCTGATCAGCCCCATGTCCCAGGCACTGCCAGTCGGTTATTTGCCTTCCCTGCAACAGGAAGAGGCAGATCATTTCCATGCATGTGAGAAAGAGGAGGAAAATGTGTTGCGCTTAAAAAAACTTAAAAAGCAACTTAAAAACACCAATTTTTATCTTTTTTGGTGTATGTGTATAGGTGGGTGGGATTACACTCAGTGGTGTTTCGGGCTACAACCCTGCTCTGTGTGTGGGGTCACTCCTAGTGACCACAAGCAAAGCACATGCTTGAATTCCTGCACTGTCTACCAAACCAGCCCCTAGTTTATAACTTTAATGTGTCGAAGAGAAGACTTAAACCATCTAACAAGAACAGGATTGTTTAAATTAAAATATAGGAGGAGTGCTTTAAAATAAAGTCAGGAAATTTCCGAGTGAAGCACAAAGATAACACAGAAAACAGTAGAGAAGATGTGTATGTGTGTGTGTGTGTGTGTGTGTGTGTGTGTGCGTGTGTGTGTGTTGGTGGGGGGGGCAGGTTAGAGGGACCAGACTTGCTTTTTTTGTAAAAAGATTCTTGTGAGAATTTTTTACTGTTTAAATTAGTGGTTCTGACATGGTCACCAGGGTGGGTAGACTGCTTCACTCTAGGGGTTGTATTTGACAGTGTCCAGAGACATTTTTAGTTGATCTAAGTGTTGGTGGGGTCAAGGCAGGGGGGGGATCTGCTTCACACTGGCTGACTTCATTCCGTGACATACAGGATGTCCCTCACAAAGACAATTATCCAGTCCCATGAGCCAAGAGTACTGAGGATGAGAAACTTTGCTTTGAAGTGTATATGTAAAGTTGATTGTTTTTACTGACTTTGGGCATATTGACTACGCGACCGACAGCTTGCCATGCTCTGCAAGGTTGCAAGGTTGGAGATGACCACTGGACTAGAGCTGTTACCGACTGGATCCCACCGACATCAAAAGATCACGTGGCCGCCCACCTACAAGATGGTCAGACTTCTTTGTCAAGACCCTGAATGAGGGGCTGGAGCAATAGTCCAGTGGGTAGGGCGTTTGCCTTGCACTGGCCGGCCCATGCTGGCCTGGGTTTGATCCTGGCATCCCATATGGTCCCCCGAGCACTGCCAGGAGTAATTCCTGAGTGCAGAGCCAGGAGAAACCCCTGAGCATCGCTGGGTGTGACCCAAAAACTCAAAAAAAAAAAAAAAAAAAGAAAAGAAAAGAAAAGAAAGACCCTGAATGAACGGTTTGGGGCTCTTCATATTCCTGGAGCAAGCAGATGCCATTGGGCTACACTAGCACGTTGCAGGGACAAATGGAAACGTTACTGGTACCTGCTTGAACAAATCAACGAATAATGGGATGTTAAATGATCAAGTGATGTAAAGTTGATAACAAGACATTTTAAAACATGCAAAATCATGCATGTACCCCAAATGAGACAGGTTAAAAATCTTCAAAAATTAAAGAAAAAATTTCAGGTGGGGACAAAGAAGTGAAGGTGAAGATTTAAAAGAAAGGGAAGGATCCCAAGAGAACAGACACACTCCATGTGTGTGTTAATGCAGTGTTCTACCAAACTCTTCTCATGGCAAACTCTGTCTTTCAAGAAGAAAACTGAGAGATTTCTAGGTCTAACCTCCAAGTTAGTTTTCAAGGACTAAATTCTAAGTTCAGGAATTCCTACAGAGATGTGGGAAAGAGCAGCTTGGCAGGTGAAATAAGCAAGTCACCGACACTGATAAATTACCCAAATGGGGAAGGAGGAAATTCAAGTATCTAAAAGCCAAGAGAAAAAAATATTTATTTGCTATTTGTCATTAAAAATGATGAATGTGTCATTGGGGGAAGAAACCCCTCAAGCAGCTGAGCATGTTTGCATGTTTCCCATGTTTGAGGACAAATGACTTTATGAACACATGGAGGGAGAGGATCCAGAGCTGTTTCAAAGCAGATGACATCTGGGTTAATTTGAAAGTCTTTCCCAACTATCTTTCTGATTATATCAGTCTTCCACTCCCACCCCCTTTTAGAGATCATAATGTTAAAAGAAAGTTTTCCAGAAACATGAGGAAATGAGATCCAGCTGAAAAGCAGAAATCTCAGGAAAATAGGGGATGGAGGTAAAAAAAAGATTCCTTATCGTCCATCATAAAGCCCTTGTGATCACTAAACAAAGTTGGTGTTGATTATTTATAGAAAAAAAGAAATAGACCAGAGTAAAATGAATGATGATCATCCAACTAGTAATCACTACCAATATCACTTTTTATCAGATTTATGTTCTCCTACAAGATGGTCAGACTTCTTTGTCAAGACCCTGAACGAACGGTTTGAGGCTCTTTGTATTCCTGAAGTAACCAGATGCCATTGGGCTACACTGGCACGTGATAGGGTCAAATGGAAATGTTACTGGTGCCCGCTTGAGCAAATCGACGAATAATGGGATGTCAAGTGATCAAGTGATATTTTCCTTTCATTGAGATGGTACTAAGATCAGTTAAGCTGATTAGTGCTGTTCTGAAGAAGAGACATAGTAGGTATGAAAGATAATGGTCGAATTGTCTCTCCATTACTCATAGTTTAAGATATACAAAGAAGTAGCAATTCCAAAGTCTATTCTTAATCCAGTGGATCCTAAGGAGTTTGATGCCAGTGAGATGCACCTGAAATTTAGGGCTATTTGGAGTGCTCTGTTAGGCACATCTATGCCCCCTTCTTCCATGACCAAAGAGGACACAGTCAGTTATAGAATAAATGGAAACTCCCACAAGACTCAAAAGACACTCCGTTGAGTGAATAAATAGTAAATCTTTCTGAGTACCTCATTAAAAAGTAGCTCACAGAACCTAATAGTGAAGCTACCAGTGGACTTTAGTTTGCATAAAATCTTCCAGGGTTAAACTTACCATGTTTGAACAATGAAAAAATTCTTTTGGACCACAAGCATTCCTTGAAAAATATTCCCATTTCCAGTGTTAAGGATGGCAACTTGGCATCGACTGATGGTAAATGCATTCATCTAAAGCCATCAATTCGTTGCCTCTTACTGATACTTGAGGATGAGTAATATAGTTCCATTTTTTAAGGTTTTCTTAAAAATGCAGATAATTTAGAGATATTCAGGAAAAGTAATGATTCAAAGGATGGAAAAGGAGCCTGTAGCAACTGAGATTATAAAGCAGCAAGCAAAGTCCTAAAAGCTTACCATCTCGCCTCTAACTCCTTTGGGTCCTGTTTCCCCTGGATTACCAGGATCTCCAATCTCACCCTAAATAAATTCAGAAAAATAAATGACTATTAAAATCATAGATTGTATCCCTGAGTATTTATTTATTAAAAAGCTTTTGGGCCACACCTAGCAGTGTAGCTTCTGCACTCAGGGATCACTCCTGGTGGGCTCAGAGGATCATATGGGGTGCAAGGGATCTAACCCAGGTTGGCTATGTGAAAGGCAAATACCCTACCTGCTATGCTTTTGAGTGTTTTTAAACGGAGTCTAACCCGATGACACTCTTTCAACCTTTGCATGTTTTATCTCATTTTTAGAGTTGTCCACATAGCACAAAACGTCCTCCATGAGCTGTGCTCTTGGTCATGTCCCCTGATCCTATCACAGGGCATGGGATTGTCTGAGGTGAGCAAATATTTTTTAGCAAACGTGAAAGCTTAAAGGGAGAGAACATTACTGCCAACATAGGATCAGAAGGGAATTTGTACAAACACATAGGAAACTTTGATCTGTGTGAAATTAGGTCATTTTAGATTTCCTAACACTTTTTAAAAATCAAAATGAATGCAAATGAGAGAAGGAAGGAATACATTTGAGGAGAAAATTTAGAATGAATTCCTTTACCTATTAAAGAGAGAAAAAAAAAATAAGTTTTTAAACCTGTTTCTCACTTACTTTTACTCATAAAGATTTCTTCCTATTTACTCATAGTTAGGTATCCTTCCAGTGATCTATGAAACATTTTATAGTCCCAGGGCTTTACCTTAGGTCCACTTTCTCCAGGAAATCCTTCTTGTCCCTATAATTGAAAGTAGAGGAAATTAACCCATGCTCATTTTGTTTGTAGAAGGTAGATCTAAGGATATGCGAAGGAAGGTCTGATGGATACTGCTTGTTAACAGATACACAGGGTCTTCTGGCAGACTGTCTCCCAATAGAGCTAGTACGTAGAATTCCCTAGTGAGACTGTTAATCAAGCTGCAGATACGCAGACAAGGCTATCCTGGGTCATTTCTCTGCACATTTCCTTGTTGGTTATAACTAGCCCAAGATAGAGTCTAATGGACGATGCTTAAAGTTTAAGGCAGAAAACAGATTTTTCTTGTTCTTCTGTCTGACATGACCTTGCCATCATGGGTTAGTCCAGAAGGCTGAATTAGTAACTGTAATGCTTTCTTTTGTTCATCTCACCTTACCAAGATAACACCCCTTGCAGGTTTTGGTTCCTGGTTGTCTCCTTCCGACGGACTAGAGTTATTACTGGCCCCCGAGCAACGAGAGCGGAATACAGTGATACAGTGACAGTGATGCAAAGAATGTGAAATGTCTTTGTAATGTAAACCATGCAAACTTAACTCTAAGCTGTATTGCCCTTTGAGACAATGGGAGATAAGAAAGCTGGAGTCATTTTGAGGTGGTCATTCAGCTGCCAGGATGAGAGCTGCTGCCCCTCCTGCTGGTGATCATTAAAAATATTAATGGATATACGTTGTGTTCCTGGAGTCTCATCTCTGAGCCTCCGGCCCTACATTCCTACTTCACATTTCACTGAGATAGGTTTCTATTGATTTAATTTTACCTGCTGCCTTGTTTCATTTTTTATTTATTTTTTTCAGTGCCCTGGAGCTAGGAAGGGCCAAGATCATTGAACATAAACTGTACAGCATCATTTGAGAAACTAACACCAATTCCTACATTCAACAATTTGCCAATTTGATCAATACATTATGACCATCTCAGATAAAAGGGAATTCACAGATTAGATTTCACAGATTAGAATGAACTGGTTCTTCTACTCTTAACTGGTAACAGAAAAGGGGGCATCTGACAAGTCTCTCTGAAAGACTCTTTAAATGGATTTTCACGGATAAATTTGGCAAACTGAGAGTTTAAATTTGGCATTCTTTTTTGTTTCCTTTGGAGAAAGACTGTCATTGAAAAGCCTTTGATAATCCCCATTTGATGCATATGTATATTATAGAAAACAAAGTTTATTTTCTAATTAAAAGTAATAGCTCCTTAAGTAAGTATAAAGCACAAGAAACAAAAGAGAAAAATTACCCTAATCTCACCTAGAACTAACAATTCTAAAGATTTTGTCATATTTTCTTTTGGCTACTTGAAATGCAAGTTAGTACTATTAGGATTTTCTGACAATGTTTTGATTATTTTTACAAAATGTTGTCACATAATACTTCCTTCACATCATTATAAGCATTGTATATACTAATTTTGGAGGGAGCTAGCATTTCCATGCTGTGGGTTATTTAATAGTTCCCTTTTGAGAAAATAAGATTGTTTTTAATTATCCTCTATTCTAAAGATCATTTTACTATATTCATCTATCTCATTCACTTGATCAATTGACATTCATCGATTTGCTAAGCGGGCGCCAGTAACATTTCCATTTAACCCTATCACGTGCCAGTGTAGCCCAATGGTATCTGGTTGCTTCAGGAATACGAAGAGCCTCAAACTGTTTGTTCAGTGTCTTGATGAAGAAGTCTGACCATCTTGTAGGTGGGCAGCCACGTGATCTTTTGACATCCCATGGGATCCAGTCGGTAACGGCTCTAGTCCAGCGGTCTTCTCCAAATCGCATTGCATGCCCAGCCCATCTGATTTTCAATGCCTTGGCATCGAAATAAATCTATCTCATTCATTACGAATGAATCTATCTCATTCATCCACTTTTTTCCCCCCCCAAAATTTTAGTTTTCCTTTGGGTTTGTTGACTCTTTCAAACAGCTTCTTATGTCATTGCCATTGGAAC
Organism: Cryptotis parvus; assembly: GCA_021461705.1. NCBI lineage: Eukaryota > Metazoa > Chordata > Mammalia > Eulipotyphla > Soricidae > Cryptotis > Cryptotis parvus. Next base: position 71,432 of record JAJIBD010001797.1, read on the forward strand.
TGCACTGGGAATTACACGGACCATTTACATGGAATCAGCCTCACTGTCAAGAATTTGCTACTTCTCCACTTACATGTTTTTTCTTATATTTCAGTATCTGTTATGGGTCTTAAAACATTTTTCAGAAAGAATATTTATAACTGTGTTTTTGTGAAAGTTGCTTTTCTGATTTTTAAGTGGTTCCTGCTGCTATAGAGAAATCATTGGTTTTGGTAAATTTATAAGCATGTTTTTGTGAAAGTTGCTTTATCTGATTTCTAAGTGTTTCTGCTGCTATAAAGAAATCACTGCTTTTGGTAAATTTATCATATCCCCCAGATACTAAAATACTCAGTGGCAATATAAAACTAATCTTTTGCACTTAAACTTGAGACTATTTTTAAATCACTTCTTGGTCCAATGCACTTAGAAAGACCCTGAGAGAAGATATAGCTCAGTGACTAAAGTCTCTGCTTTGTAAGCCCGGGTTTTGAGTACGACTGCTGTACTGCCCACATACACCCAGTGTGATTCTTTGCAGCTCTGCTCTCTGGCTCCCACAGCCCCACAACACTGTGTGTGAATTCTGGTCACACACTAAATAGCACTACAGCTAAACAGCCAAAGCCCAGCAAGCAATAGGTATGGTTATGGAAGCACCACAACTAAGAATGTGCGTGATCCCATTCCTGCAACAACAAAAAAAATGAGGGGAGAAATAAATAAAATTACATAAATAAAACACAGAAACTCCTAAAAAGTGAGAAAAGGAAAAAAGAAAAACCTGAAAATATTGCAACATCCTTTACTAATGGCTGAAGTAAACACAAGAGGAAGGCAAATTTGGGGCTTCCTCCCCAAGTTCTCTGGACTATTTATTACTTAGTACTCAACGCTAAGGTTAGATAGTTGAGTTATGCCCATATCCCAGCAAAGGAGAGAAACTTATTATTTCCCAGTGTTCCATTGTTGTTGTGTCATCAGATTTTCTCCTCTAGCATAGGCTCCATGGGACATAAGCGAATCTGCTTTTAAAAATCTTTCTATAAATCTCTGAAATGGCCTAATGCATTGCTTCCATTCCCTCCCCCCCCCCAGACGTGACCACCTAACAGAACAAGCAAGAATCATCAAATGAGAAATGCTCAATTTCCATTAGCAGTGTCGTACCTTGCTACCTTTGCTTCCAATGCCACCGTAACCCGGGTTGCCATCATTACCCTGTAAACAAACCGACAGTCATCACATGCTTCAAGCTTCATTCTCAAGGGAACACGGTGGTCAGCTTTGGGATTTGATAGAAAGTAGGAAGTAGGATGTTCCATCTAAGGCAGGTTGGATACAACCTGCTATTTGGAGAGGCATGGGTGGCCACTCTTACTTATGTGGACACTGAATGGCCCCCTGATCCTCACTGGTCTCATTTGTATGTGGGAACAATCATAGCTGTGCACATAGTATCTTTAGGGGAATTCATTAAGAAGGTTTTAGACTCAGTCATAGTAACAGAAGGAGGCAGTGATGTTGTCTCTTCCAAGCAACTCTTGTATTTTGAGATCTTATCTCTAACCTATTTCAGTCTGCTAGACAAAAATCAGAACTCCTCAAGACCAGGCACTGGTTATTGTTGGACCCAGGTCAAAGGTTTCGTGAGGACTGCTGATCACTGGCAAAAGGTGGGCAGGGTTTCTGATGAACCTGAGGTTCTGATGGGAGGAAGGATGAGATGAAGGGTTACTGTGATGTTAAAGATAAATTGGGCTTTAGAGTGTCCTGGAATGTTTGGTACCTGGGTAGTTGCCCCCTTAAAACATTGTCTGAGTAACTAATCCAATATGAGATTAAACTTGTCACTTATAGAAACTGATACAGCTGGATTGGGCTGGTGAGTTCTTATACTTTCTCTAGAGGGCCACAGATGAGATCTAATGGACTAAAAGATTCCAGAATAGTATTGATAAAAAGCAAACCGGCAAGCCTTGAGGACCAGGAAGGCCAAGAGCTCCTTTCGCCCAGGTCTCCAGGGTCTCCCTGTCAGACAAAACAATAAAACATGTCCTGGTTAGGTGGTTTTTGCCTTTTTTTTTTTTTTTTGCTAACAGAAATCAGATGTGATTGTGCATAGATAACAGTTTACGAGGACATTCCCTGCGTGCCACAGAAAGTGATATCTCGATCACACATGGGGTTGTGTGACCAGGACTGTGGGTTGCACGAGTGATACAGGAGTCAGTGCTGCTGCTTCACTAGTGAGGTCTCCTGCATGGGTAAATAGAGCTGGAAAGTTGTGCCTGCTCAGACAAGGGACCAAGCCCTTGGAAATGAGTCAACCCTGTAACAGCTTGATACCTGAGCACAGTCACTTCCGTGAGGATATGTGCAAATCCAGCTGACCCCTGAGTGGAGTTGAAGGGTTGCAATGTAACAAGTTGACCAGGAGAGCATGATAACCTGGTAGCGTCCAGATTCAGTGGACATCCAGATGGGTTCTAAAACCAATCTCACAGTTATGTGGCAGAGAATCCGATAACTTCAGATAGTTAACATTGATTTTTGCCAAAATAGATTTATAAAAGAATGTGAACTTTTAAAAAAAATAGAATTTTATTTCTTTAAATGAAGTGGGACCTAGCAGTAGTAGATATAGGGAGGGGTAGAGGTGCTGGGGTTCAAACCCACGCATGTGCTGTCCCACACATTCAAGACAGGTGCTTTACCATTGAGTCACATCTCACCTCCCTTAGCATCCTCTTACCACCCCTTTCCTGAGTTTCTCTTCTCTGTTTATGTATGTGCTACACTCTCCTATCATTAAAAATGAATTCCCTGATATTTATCTGTTTTCACCTCCCCAGAACATGGGGTCGATGTTCTCTTCCTCCCTTCCAAAGCCTAGTTTCTAGTGTAGCATCCATTTCCTCCTCTTAGCCTGACCTTTGCAGCCTGTCCTTCCTTTCTTTCACCTTCTCTTATCATTGCAATTATTCTTTGGATATTTTTGGTCATGAGATGCCCCAACTTTCGCCTCCTCCCTTCATTCCATTTCTACATTGATGACACTCCTGGCCTCTTCCTTGAGGTCTTCCAGCACCCAGGGGAAGCTAGGATGCTTGTTTTCTTTTTTTCTTATCTCTTTCTAATAGATTTTTGTCAGTCACCTCTGACCTTCAGTTATAAAAAGACATTTCCAAGATTGCATAACATCCACTGGCTCTGAAATCTGACTCTCCAATGTCTTCAAATCTCTTTGAACTCCACTTTCCAAAGTAAGCGAATGTCTTTGCTCTCACTGCTCTCCACTTTCCTGCTCTGTGACTGCGGGCCAAGACTACGGGATGTCCAAGATCATCTTGCTTTCTCTGCCCCAGCTCCTTCTCTCCCTGAGTTCAAATGGATACTGTCCTCACCATGTCGAGGCATTCTGTTGGAATGTGTCTGGAATTAGCAGAGGGATGCTAGTCAGTCTTCTAGCTTCTACTTTTTCAGCTTCATATGGTTTGTTTACACTGAGTTACCTTTATTTCAAATCTTCTCAAGTCATACATGGCACTCTATGTGCTACTTACTGATGTCAGCCCCCAGGGGCTTGCTTTCTCTCTTGGAGCCCACCAGATAGGATCTGTTTTCATCTCCCAAAACCCCTCTCAGCATCTTCCAGCACTATTGCTTTTCCTCACTCTATTACTTCTACCTGAAATCTCCTATAGTAATCTCTCTGCTCACAAAGAGCTTATTTTCTAAGGCTTTCTCAAAGTCTACACCCTGATATCCTTGCTCTTCACCAGGAATCAATACTGTGTTCACACTTCTACTTCAGTCCCTTATTCTGGACCATGGGTGTTATTAAATTATTGTCTTGAAAGTGTTCTAAAATGTGCAGGGTTGATTCCACAGTGTAGTTATCTGTGGCTGAGACATTCTTTCACTAAACAAATACTTAGCAGGCACATACCATATGCCAGGCTTTGTCCTGAGCACCTGAGTTGCCTCAGTGAGACAAATAAACAAGGATCCCTGAGTTCCTGGACCTGAGTGGTCAGTCGGTAACTTAGGGCCAGTAAAGATAAGATGAACAGAGGAAGGACAGGTAGAAGAGTGAGCAGGGAGGGAGGGACAGAGCGCTGTGGAAAGAGAGGAAGGGAGGCACACAGCCTCACAAGCACCCCTCATTGCTCAAGGTCCTGCAGGTCAGATTGGGTGTAACCCTATGTGAGATTACACTGAGTTGGAATCTCTGACCTCATGCTGGTCCACACCCCTGTCCATAGATGTGGTTGGCTCTCTAAGAAAGAAGCTGGGGTACAAAGGCAATGCGATAAGCTCTTCTTTGTGTTGGAAAGACTCTGATTAATGCAAGCAGACACGCTTTCCTGTGGGGAGAAGATCAAACTCTGGTGGGTCTATAGAAAGTGACCTACTTTGCACCCAGGACTTCCCAAACGACCAGGACTTCCTGCCTTCCCTGCTGGTCCTTGTTGTCCCTGAAACGAAACAAGGATCATAAATATAGCAGGACATAAAGCCACTTTTCTTTCGACATTTCTGTGTCTCTTCTAAGAGGAAAATGAACCACAGATGGGAAAGGAGTCATTGCTGAGTTGATTCCCGCTCTGGAAAAAGGATCAGAGTTGTCAAATAAAGACTAGTAAATAAAAGAAAATTAGTAAAGTAATTCATGCCAGATGTTGCCTAAATGATTGTGCTTTCTTGTGAGTCTTTTAAAGAGAATTTAGTGTAAGAGAAGGAGGAGAGTGAGAGAAAAGGAGAAAGAGAGACAAGAGATAAAGAACCTGCCATAGAGGCAGCCTAGGGGAGGGGGAGGGAATCAGGGGATATTGGTAGTAGGAAATGGGCACTGGTGGAGGGATGGGTGCTGGAACACTGTATGACCGAAACCCAAACATGAACATCTTCGTAAAACAAAAAAAGTAAAGAGAATTTATTCAGGTTCTCACTATTTTGCTTTTACGAGATGCTGCTAAAATGTCTAACATACAAATAAAGCATTTCAAATGAACTATATTACTATTTGAATGAGTGTTGCTGGTTCTTTGCATTGGTAGAAAGCATTTTTAAGGCATACTTGTTTTTATTTGAAAATAATATTTTCTGCAAAACAGTAATTCTCTCTATAATTTATTTCATTTGAAAGCTCAAGTGACTATACTATAATGGGTTAGCATTCTTAATGAAACATGTTCAGTTGGTAAAACACAAATAGTCTCAAATAGTTTTCTTTCCTACTGATTATTTGGAAAAGTAAATATAAATAAGTTCTTATTTGCCAATAGAAGAAACCACTGTAAAATACTTAGAGAAAATTTAATTACTCTACATAAAGTCTTTAAGATCTTAATTAAATAAAAGCTTAAATAGGTGGATGAACATTCCATATTTTTTTACAGAAAATCTATTTGATAGAAGTTCCTCCAGCATTCTGAGAAGCACATTTCATTGGACCAACTTTATAGCTGAATATTTAAAAAGTCAGACATCAAACTGCTTGTCTCTGGTATTGACAATTGGAATCAGATTTTTTCCTTTGGGATATCCAAACATATGACAACAGAAATATTTTTGTTAAAACTGCTTAGAATGCTTGTAAATAATCCCAACATCAGTGAATTGAAATAATTTTCACAATTTTTGTTATGGTTACAATAATTTAAAATAAATAAACCAAAACTGTGTCATAAGAATGATACTTAACAAATGACTTTTTTGCTCAGAAGGGAAAAAAAAGTATTACTAAATTATTCATATTTAAAAAAGTAAGTAAATACATATTATTGAATAAACATACAGACATTAAAAATGTACAACAGAGGAAATAAAAGAAAGCCTATTAGCCCATAAAATGGAAAAATAACAATAACCTATCACAATCCTCCATCTTTTTTTCCTTTTTCATTAGTTTTGTATTAATTTCTTTACTCACCATACTGCTCAAACCTTCTAACTTTCCCTCCTTCCAAGGTATCTCCTACAACCCTCACGTTCTAGTTAGTTGATTTTTTTTTCTGTTCCTACCTAATTTGGGTTTGGTTATGTATTCTTTAAGTATCCATGAAGTTCTGTCTCACCAAGTTGCCATGGTCTTTCTGGTGACTTTCTGGTCTCTTCACACTCTGCTCCCCTTCCCACCTTCCTGAGTGACACCCTCATAACTCAGGTAACATTTTGACAAAACGCTATTCTTACTTCTAATCCAATGTACTCAGCTCAACTGCAGATAACTTGTATCACTTGTCTTCCCATTGCTCATCGATTTACTCGAGCGGGCATCAGTAACATCTCCATACGTACTGTCACATGCTAGTGTAGCCCAAGGGCAACTGCTCGCTCCAGGAACATGAAGAGCTTCAAACCATTCTTCAGGTCATGGTTATGAGGTCTATAATTTTTGTAATCCAACTGCAGATATATATATATATATATATATATATATATATTGAAAGTTGAGTGAAATTGCCCATGGAAAATGATTACGAATGATAATCTTTCTTAGTGGAAACCAAGCTCTTTTTTATTAAGGAATAGTGCCAGTCTTCGCTCTCCCTTGAAACCCAAGCTAGATGCCAAAGGAATCAGGCCTCTCTGTAGCTCCTCCCTGAGGACCCACAGGTTCTACAGGTTCTACAGATTCTACAGCCACAGGTTCTACAGATTCTCCTTTCAGTACCCACCTCTCTTCCTCTGACCATCATAATCTACTGTCAGGCCCTCTTTCCTCCAGCTGAATTCCTGGCATCATAATTATGAACTGCCCCTCTCTAATTCATTCTTTACCATCTTCTTTTGATTTTAAATGTCAGGCTGATATTGACATTTAAAAAATTCAAATAAAGTTGTTGTGTTTAATCCATTAAGTCCCTCAAAAATACTGCCAGCTTTCATGACTCTTTACCAGTCATATGGCTCCTTAAGCCACCATATTTACAGCTCATCAAACAGACTGATAGCACCTGATACTTCCTATTGTCTTCCACCTCCCACTATTGCCAATTGCTGCCTTAGGGATCCATTTGTCCATCTAGTGAAGGCCCACAGTTTATTTACCACCAATAGGGTTGTTTAATATGTTGTTTGTTTAATATGTTGATTTCTTATGTGAAAATTCCACACACTTCACTAGAGACCAAGTAGAATTATTTTAACTTACTAGTAGCTCACTTTCTTTGCTTCCTTTATGAACTTTACACACTCCATGAGATTTATGTGGGATTATTGTGCTAAAGTTATCTCAAGCACAATAAAACATTATTCTTTTTAAAAATCCTGAAAAATAAAATATTTCTCAGGAGTATGAGTAAATGGATGAGTGGATGGATGAATGGACAGATGGATGGAAGTCTGGATAGATGGATGGAGGTAACCTTGTCATTAGATCAAAATGCCTGATTCTGTTTCCTGTGGAAGACCATACAAAGTCACAATCTGTGACTAATTAAAATATGGTCAAGTTTAAATGACTGACTTATTAGATATTACAAAAATACTGCTAGCATTTAAGGAATGATGCTGGTTGCCTCTAAAAGAAAGAAAATTTTGCTGCCACCCTCAAGATATCAAAAAGTCCAAATATCTTGATCTGAGATATAAAGCAATGGTAGAGTAGAAAGAGATGCTTAATGCTTAAGAAATTTAAAGGGAATGGCATCTGCGAGAGGTCAAGCCCTCATTTGTTTGGTTGTAATATGACTTTTAATGAGATTTTATTTAATGCAAGATAATGTGCTAAGTGTTATATATTTGCATGTAGTTTCTTTTCAGTTCTCACACCTACAAAACAGGAAATGTATTATTAATTTTAAAAATAAATTATTAAAGCTATTTCTTATTAAAAGATTATTAAAACATTTAAACCAAAATGACTCAGTTAATAAGCCAAAGAGATGGGTATTGAATATTGAACCTGATTTTTATTATAAAGATTCAACTCCCAGTCACTCAACTTTGTCTTCTGTTCTGGGCTTCATGAATTCTTAGACTTTTACCATAGATGTACTGGCTGGGACTAGAGTTTAAAAAATATAGGGGCTGGAGTGATAGCACAGCAGGTAAGGCATTTGCCTTGCACATGGCCAACCTGGGTTCGATCCCCGGCATCCCATATGGTCCCCTGAGCACCGCCAGGAGTAATTCCTAAGTGCATATCCAGGAGTAACCCCTGAGCATTGCTGGGTGTGACCCACAAAGCAAATATATATAAAATTTATATATATATAAAATTTACATATATATATAAAATTTACATATATAATTTACATATATATATATAAATTTCTCTCACCCATATACTGACCTCAGAGGAGTCTTTAATGACACAATCCCATTGCAAAGAAAAAAAGCAGAAATAAACACACGGGACTATATCAAACTAGAAAGTTTCTTCATAGCAAAATAAATGTGGCCCAAGACAGCCCACTGATTAGGAGAAAATATTTACACATCTTACATTAGACTAATATCCAAGCTGTATAAAGCACTCTCAAAGTTCAATAAAGAAAACAAATAACCCCATCAAAAATAATGGGGAGATGAGATGAAGAGACACTTCATTACAAAGGGTATAAAGATGTCCAACAGGCATATAAAAAATGTTCATAATCACTACCATCAGGGAAATGTAAATCAAAATGACAGTACGATACTACATCACATCATAGAAAATGGTCTATATAAAAAGGTCTGAAAACAATAAATGCTGGCAGGGATGTGATGAAAAAGAATACTCATTCACTCGTGGTAGTACTCTGATGTGGCTAGTCTTTTTTTGAAAAATGATCTGGAGGCTTCCCAAAAATTAGCAACAGAGTTTCCATTTGACCTTGCAATTATACTTCTGGGCATTTACCCGAGAATGAAAAAAAAAACATTAATTTGAAAGGAGATGTGAACACCATGTCTATTGTAGCAATAGTTACAGTAGCCAAAATCTGGAAACAATTCAAATAAAAAAAATTGTAAGACAAATGCACATGGACTACTACTTAGTTATGAGAAAGGATGGAATATTGTGTTTGTTGTTGCTTGGATGCAAATGAAGAGTATCATGCTAAGTAAGTCAGAAAGAGAAATGCTGGAAAATCTCACTCATATGTGGAGTATAAAGAAACGAAGAAAGAGATTAGAAAATCCCTAATGAAAACAAATCACAAGACATGGTCAACAGAGCATTGAACTGAGGAGACCATGAGATAAAGTGGAGGGATCTTGACATTTTGGTGGTGACACTGCAAATATACAACAATAAGCTTTTTACTACTGTATGCTTGAGGTATCATAGCATACCATCAATAAAACAGATTTGAAAGAAAAAAATGTCCAATTCCAAATTTGATACAGGGCTCTGGGGTCAGATCTGATCTTTAATATGGGCATTTGGGTGTAAGTTGCAAAGCTCACAAGGTCTTTGGCATTCACAACTGCTTTAGTATTAAGTGAGGATAGAAGGGAGGTGTTTATAAATTTAAAAAAGTGTCCTTAGAGAGTGTCATACCCAAATGAATTGCACAAGCAGCTGAGATTAATGGCTAGAGGGTTGCCAAGGACACTTAACCTTGGATGGAATGACTGCAAAAAGCATGTGGCTTTGGTTCTTTTTTACACTGAAAAGGAATCCTTTTCAATATTATTTTCACAGAAGCAAAACCTTGCATACACTCACAAGCAGCAAATATCAAGCTGGGATGAAACAGTCCCAGAAGATTAAATGAGTAGCTTCTGTTAGAGTCACATATGAACCAAGTATGAGGAAAATAAAAGGCAAACAGCTGAAAGGGAATGGCTAACACAAGAACAAACTACAGCATCTGAGACGTTAATCGTGAGAGTTCTGGTCTCAGTTATCTATGCACCCTACATTCTAGCAAGACTTCGACGGACCTCACTTTGGCATTTCTTTTGCCATAACCTATATCCAGTTCCCATATGCCCGAATCTTCCTTGAGCTCCTGGAAAATACCTCTTCATCCTGCAAAATCGAATTCGCTCTTCTTTAACTCCATTCTTTCCCCTACTTGTAGAAGAAATTCATCAACATTTAACACATCTCATCTCAATTATTTGTTTGCCTGAGTTTCCTTATGAGACAAGCCTCCCGTGTTGTATTTGATATGCCAAATACCAGTAACAATAGACCTCATTCCCATGACCTAATATAATGGTTTGAGGCTCTGTATGTTCCTGGAGCAAGCAGATGCCCTTGGACTCTACTAGCATGAGACAGGACATATGGAGATGTTACTGGTGCCCGCTCGAGCAAATCGATGATGAACGGGAAGACAGTGATACCTGAGTTTCCTTATGAGACCAGGAATATTTGAAATTAGGGTTGAGTCTGATTTATCTTTTATCCTATCATAGGTTCTAACACATATTTGTGAAATAACTCAAAGGAATGGTTGATGCATCATTCAACCCTGATTATGCTGAATGATGAAATCTGATGATTGCAAAACAGATTATATATTGTCTTATTGTTATTATGATGGCCTTCATGGGACTGATGTTTAGCATGGCTAGACAAAATTTATATGCTTTAAATCAATATTAATGAAAATAGTCATAATAACAAACTTAGGCTGCAACTATTTATTTCATTGCTCTATGTTCCTATGTATATTAAGCTATTTATTTTTCATGAAAGTCCAATGAGTAGTTATATCATAATTCTCATTTTACAACAGAGAAACTTTAGAGCAGAGAGGCTAAATATATTACCTAAGAGCACACAGCAAGGGGAGGGGAGGGACAACCTGGAATCCCAGACGGTCTGGTCCGAGACTTTCGACCGTTGACCTCTCTGCAATGATTTTCATCCCCAGTTTGCATGGTATAATTCCAACCTCTTGATATTGAATACCCAATTGCCAGTAATGATTGCTTTAAAAAACAATTAAACCCTAAGCAGTCAAAAAATAATTACAACTCTAATTGGAATTAGTATTTTATGTCTATCTTTTATTACTTTTCTTGACATTGGCTATATTATGGTGACATTAAGGTAGAACCTTTGGGTACACCAAACAGTAAGGGACAAAGGAGATACAAAAGAACATGCAAGTCCTTTCAAAATTCTTTCTCTCTTTCACTGTCTTATGGACTAAGTTTCCTTCATATAATAACCATGTGCTTGGCTGAATCAGCACATGCTTGTTTTTATGAAGACTGCCCCAACACAAGTGAATAAGTCTTATATCTTACAATTAGAAAATGCTCCTGTTATTATATCCAGTGACTAGGCCTACCGTGCTCTAAACTATATGAAAACTTTGGTAGTGGGCTCTGGTCAGTGAAAAATAATACTCATGTATATCTTTTTGCCTCCTGGGGTTTTCCTTTGAAAGCAGCAATTTTGAGATCCCATTCATCATGTCCTGAACATAGAAAACTCTCTATATTTTTGAAACAGCGTTTTTCACTGCACTGACAGTATTTTCTTGAAAGCTATTTCAAGAAAATCAAGTAAAGAAAGAGAACTATGCTCTGCAGCTCAATAAATGGAAAATGTAGATCAGAGAAAAGTGGTACTTTTCAAACTTTGGCAATGCCAGAAGATTGAATGATTTATGCCTATGACCAATCTTGCTAATGTGATATTAAAGTGAATTCACTCATAGAGGCTCACAACAGGGAAAACAAATAACTTATTTGAATATTAACCACTTGGATATAATTTTGGATTCCAGAAAACAGGAATTACTAAACTCTTTGGATTTCAGCCTATCGACGTCTCAATATTTTATGTAAATAGATGAGAAAATCACTTGATATATGTGTCCCTTTGCTTTTTTTTAAAAAAAAATTCACCGCTTGTTTAAAAAAAACCTCCAACTTGTAATGCCAGTGAGTTTTGAATGATTAAAGAATACATATTTTCATCAATTTAGTTCTACCATGACATTTTTATAGCATTCATGCTTTTTGAAGGAACACATTAATCAAAATTGGGAACAGACATCCTCTGAGTGGTAATTAATGTACTTTAAAATATTATGTCATAAAACACAAGTTTATGCAAATAGCTTCTTAAACATTTCAATGATGAACATTTCCACTTAAATGTTGGACTACTGCCCAGTTTCACTAATGTACAGGAAGAAAGTAATGGATTCTCTTGACTTCAGGTGAGTCTGGAGAACAAATCCCAACTGTGTTTCATTCATTCACTGTTTTATCACACAAGTATACGATGAGGTCTTTTGTGCTGTGCTAATGTGATATTAAAGTGAATTCACTCATAGAGGTTCACAACAGGGAAAACAAATAACTTATTTGAATATTAACCACTTGGATATAATTTTGGATTCCAGAAAACAGGAATTACTAAACTCTTTGGATTTCAGCCTATCGACGTCTCAATATTTTATGTAAATAGATGAGAAAATCACTTCCAGGCCCTCACCCCCACCTCCTCTCAAGATTCATCTTCTATCTAAAAAGCAGCTGGACACAAACAAAAGAAAAAAAGTGGCTGTTTTACAAAGAGCCCCTTCAAATTTAGCGGTTTCTAAAAGGGCAAAATTGAAATTGATCTGCATAGGATACATAAATGTGTGCTATTTTAAGGTAATTTTATTTCAGGTCAGCTTTGCCATCAAGTATCAAAATCTAGGAAAACTTTAGCAACATGTGTAAAATCCTCTTGTTTTATGGTAATGATGTATTTTATCACCCAGCAATGCTCTGGAATTACTCCTGGCAGTGATCGGGGGACCATAAGGGATGACCATAAGGGGTGCGGGGGATTGAACCCAGGCCCGCAGGCCGGCTGCGTGCAAGGCTCTGCCCCAATGTGTTTTAATTCTGTAGTGCCTCTACAAAAGTCCTAAACTTCAATGTTTTAAGGATAAAACTTTTAAATATTCTTGGTTAATTGTTATAAAGTATACTTCCTAGCCAAACGTATATTCAAAAACTTACTTAGTCATGCTAGCAAAGTATTGTTTTGTGATAAATATTGTGTAAGGCAAAATCAAATTCTAAAGATCTGAAAGTGATTTGTGCTAGTTACAGTTTTTTCTTAAAAAAAAGGGGGAAGCAGCCCACACCAGCATTTGGGCCTGGTGTTATTCACCTTAAATATTTTAACTTTGTCCAAAGAAGACTCCTCTCTCCCTCTCATCGCCATTGGCAACAAGAAGCTAAACCAGATATTAAGGTCCAATGGAAGGATCCAGCCACAGGAATGTGGAGAGGTCCCGACCCGCTCATAACCATGGGTCGTGGATTTGGCTGTGTGTTTCCAGTCACTGAGCCTCAACCCATCTGGGTTCCAGCCATTAAAATTGGTAGAGACACCCCAGGAGGGGAGGGGTTCATTAACACTGCTGCCCAGGGTGCCAATGGTAACCCTGAGGACAAGTTTTTGTTTACTTTATCCCCAGACATCGACCTCCTGGAGTGAAAGCAAAACTAGCCCAAATCTCTTCAACCAGACCTTTCTAACTGGCAACTCTACAATCCAGAGAGCGGTAACATCTCCAGCCTCACCCGACCAGCGCAACCTCCTGGTTCCCCACCCTGATCCTGAACATGTGTGAACCTGAGGCAAATTGTGTACCATTATCAGACTCAATGCTATAAAAAGACTGTGGGGGATCTGGGGATTTTATTGTAAAATTTGGGGGTATAGTACCATGGGGATGGTGTATAGGTTAAAGTCAAAAACAGGTGGAGGGGGCCAGAGCGATAGCCCAGCAGATAGGGCATTTGCCTTGCACGCGGCCAGAGGCCTGTGCCGGCTAGGGTTCGATCCCCGGCATCCCCATATGGTCCCCCAGCACCGCCAGGAGTGATTCCTGAGTGCAGAGCTAAGAGTAACCCCTGAGCGTCACCGGTGTGACCCAAAAAGCAAAAACAAACAAAAAAAAAACCAGGTGGAGGAGGGCTTTGAGTGAAAGATTTTATTAATTATTTTGATTTCATGTTAATATTAGTTTCATATTAATCATTGGTTTCATGTTAATATTGCTTTCATGTTTATCATATTGTTTTCATGGTAATCTTACTGGACTTGTAAAGCCTAAGGTGGAGGGAATCTGAAGTTAATGATGCTCTAATGGGAATGTGGTATCTCAGTGCTCTTTGGGCCCTGCATTTTCAATCAAGTTATTTAAAGTTGTGATGATGCTTAGTCAGGTCATGAGTGCTATCACCAAAACCCAACCCAAGGATAGTACGTGGGTATTCGGGAGGGCACTATGTAAGGGCAGCCGCAGGGCTAGTGTCCCATGACGGGTAAGTCCTTCTCAGGGAGAGGCAACCTAAGTAAGACAGGTTTAGCCCCTATGCCCTTGCATAAAACTATAGTTAGCCGCCTACAGCTGCCTTCATTTTTTTAATAAAAAGGAAAGGGGGATAAGTTGAGCTCTGAGCTGTTAGCCTGAGGGTCTAGCATTTTCCCACCACAAGACCCTAAGGGCAGGATTCAGAAATGGGCCCTGCCCATAAGATTACACCCAAAACATCTGTGCTAATCTGAGCTAAAAGTGAGGCAGAATGTGCCTGGTCTTCTGACCTCTGACCACAGGGATATGTAAATCAATGATTGTTATCTTGCAAATGTTACCTTGCAAATGCCAAATCTGTGACTGTCATTGTTCCCCTGTTACAATGCCCAGGACCTGGCAAATGCCCTGTGATGTGTGCTTGTACTCCCTCTGCCCAAATATTGTATAAAAGGCTTAAACTGTGTTCAGTAAAGCGAGTGCTGCTATCCAGAGCTCCGGCTGCATGGGTGTCGTTCATTCTTTCTTTCTTTCCTTTCTCAGCAGTAACAGCAACAAGGCAGTTTCTCCCAAGTCCATCCCTCTCCTTTTTCCGCAGGGATGAAGTCTGCAGGGATGAAGTTCCTCATTTGTGCCGGGGGCTTCTGGCCAGGGTCCCCGACAATATGTTTACAATGATATTGACTTTTATGGTCTTGGTGGACAATGATCTCATCTCACACCACTAAGTGCCAAGATCCTCCACCCGTACCGGTATCACCTTCAGCCTATTCCTCCTTACTGCCCCCCAATCTGGTGCTCAGTTTGTGCTCCAGTCCCCAGACTTGCCTTCAGTTTGATGTTATCTAGAGCCTTATTTTGATTCCCTCTACACGACAGATGATGGAGATCTAAGAGACTCTCATTCCTGGAAATCACGTCACAACAAGCCAGACGATCCCAACCTCCTCCATGGGGCCCGCCATTTTCCACATCTGGACTTCCCTCTCGTCACAACTCCACCCAGCAGACCAGACTATTATAGCCCGGCTTGCGCGCGCCGCTAGCAGCCCGCACAGTTCATCAATAAATGCTTTATTTAGAGGTGACTACAACAGTATGCCACCTGCACGGCATGCCTGGCAAGCTGCTTGTGTAGTATTTGATATGCCAAATACCAGTAACATTTATATTGGGTCATTCCCGTGACCTAATATAATGGTTTGAGGCTCCTTATATTCCTGGAGGCATTCGCAGGCGGCCACGGGGTTCATCAATAAATGCTGGATTTTGAGATGACTACAAGAGTATGCTACCCGCACGGCAGAGCCTGGCAAGCTACCCGTGTCGTATTTGATATGCCAAATACCAGTAACACTTATAGACCTCATTCCCATGACCTGATGGAATGGTTTGAGGCTCTTTATGTTCCTGGAGTAGCGCCCTTGGGCTCTACTTGCATGAGACAGGTCATATGGAGATTTTGCTGGTGCCCCCTCTAGCAAATCGATGATGAACGGGCAGACAGTGATTACAGTGATATTCCTGGAGCAAGCGGATGCCTTTGGGTTCTAGTAGCTTGAGACAGGACATATGGAGATATTACTGGTGCCCGCTCTAGCAAATAGATGATTAATGGGAAGATAGTGATAGTGATAGTCATTCCTTGTGCTGGATGTGAGGGGATTGGAAAGCTACTGATGCTCTGACTAGTCCTCCAGAGTTTCTGATTTAGTGATCTGGAGAGTCTCCCCAGGAGATTCTCTTGAGTAGACAAGATGAGACTCATTGAGGTAAGCTACTTTCTTGGCCCTAAGGGAAACTTCTGGAAGACTGAGATCAGAGCAATAACATGATTTGATTTATACAGTAGAGGAATTCTTAGTCTACACTAAGGGCCGAGTTGCAAACATCTTCCACCTGAGAGGCTGACACAGTGATGGTCCTCTCTGAAGAGCACCCTAGAGATATAATGTCCTCTCTGTGACTTGGCACCATGAAAAAGCAGTGAAGAGATGCAAATCTACTCTGTGGATTCACAGACAGGGCAGGAAGCACCCAGAACAGAGGCAGCCCCCAGAAAGCCAATATCAAAGACAGTTGTGGCCATTTTCCCTTACACATACCTGCGGACCTTTATTTCCCAGACCTCCTTTTTCTCCTTTGACACGGTTTCTCCTCTTGAGCCCTAAGTACAGAGAAACACAGCATTATTTTGCTCCTAAAAGAGAGAATATTAAACAGAAAAAGTGCTGAGTTAGGAACACGGACAGAAAACTGAAAGTGGCACCACCCCTATCTTCGAGTCCTTCACTGTTGAGCTCCACCCCTGCTGCAGGGTTAAAGTCCCATTTGAAATGTTAGCAGCTGAGCGAGCATCTGCAATCAGAATGAAGAAATCTGAAGCAGCTGCACTGTCCAGTCTTGCTCTCTAATTATCCTACATATCTTTATACTCAGTGCATAGATGACTATGCTAAAAATAACGTTTAATTAGACAAGTCTGAAAAAAAATCTTTCAATTTTTTTTTAAATCAAAGAACATACTAAAGACTTCACGTTGTGATCTTTTCCCTTTTATGCTGTGCATCTTCTTTTAAACTGAGTCGTGAAAAAAAGTGAGACTATAAAATGGAAGGGAAGGTGCAGCATTACTTGTTTCACATGAGATAAAGTCCGCAGCTCTATTGAACTGCCTCCCTGCAACCCCAGAGGAAATTCTTTCTCACTTAAAAGTAAGGCAAGTGACCTTCCCTCAGCTGGTGAGTGAGACAAAGAAAAGCAATCAAGTTAGAAACAGATAGAGGTCCAAGGGTCAGACTGTTTACTGCTCTCAAGTCTTGGTAAAATGTTCAAAGACTTTCTCTTCTGGTGTATCAGGATATTTTGCTCGACTTTCATGTACCAAGATACCAACATAAAGAGTAACTTTCAAGTTTATAGTTCTGTGGATTAAAACTTTAAAAAATATTGAGAAGTGAGAGCTTGGAAACTTCCTCCTGTCCCCCCACGTGATCACTTTCAGAACCACTGACTGTCTTTTTGAGGACCAAATAGCTTTCTTCTCTCAAGCTTTCTCCCTAAGCTTTCAAAACCAAAAATCTGGAAATAAAAATATATCATAACCTTCCATAATTGACCTTTTTCTCAGCATTTTCTGGGATGCCTTTCCTGGGATGATGATTTCAGGCTACTTTTTGCCCTTTCTGGCACATGAATTCTTTCTCTTCATGTGTTCAGTCTAAAGAGTCAACTACTGCTTGTTCTTTGTAGAGGGAAAAAGTGCTCAATTCAGTCCCATGGGGAAGCAATCTGGAAAGGGCTGGTTGTGGCTACGTTGTAGATCAACCCACGAAAATTCTATCAGTGTTTGGAGTGATTTTTTCCCCCTAGAGTATGACAAATTCTCCTACATCATGGGCATCTAGATATGGAGTACTGAATTTTTACTGGGCCAAAGTGATCAAAATTTCCAGTTTTGAGACTGGATGTTTGCTTTGGCTCAGGTCTCCCTAGATTACCCTGGTTAGCTGGAGTCCGTTGCCGAGGGACGGCTGCCCAGCATTTGTCTCCTCTTTCCACTTCTTGACTGGGACAAACTCAGATAAAGATGACTCAGTGCTGTACAAGTCAAGACGAGTTTCTTCCTTACTCTTTCCCCTGAGAACACTTCAAACATCTGAATTCTGAAAGGCCGTAGGAGGGACCCCATGATGCTTGAGATTCATTTTCATGTTAGAGCACCCTGATTAGTTTTGATTTGGTACCTGAGGGCCTGGAAACCCCACGGAGCCTTCAAGTCCATCCGGGCCTTGGATTCCTGCTTCCCCCTGTAGTGAGAGAGAAGCAACCTGTGAACACTGTTACTAATCTTATTTTTACCTTTATGAGCAAGATTATAAATGTATTTTGAATAAGGCATTTAGAACTGCAACAACAGACATGCAGCATCTTTGTGGGGTGGAGAATAGAACAATAAAGTACAAAGAAGGAAGTAAATTTCTTTTATAATCTCACCAAGGAGAAACAAACAGTTTATGTGTCAGTACATTTGTTTTCATCTTTTTACATGGACACACACAGGGACCCATCTAAGTAAGATGTTTTCTAACATTGTAACGTATGAGAGGTGATATGGGTATTTGAACTGCAAAGACTCACAACTGAGTTTGAAGTTTCTTCAAAAATCTACAGACATCTTAGGAATCTTATACTCAAATAGATTAAATATTGAGGGATCAAAAGCAAAAGCACTCTCTTCACGCTGTCCTTGAACTTTGTCATAGATGTTAATTTCAAAATAGATTAAGAATTGAAAGTTTAATTAGGAAAGTACTAGAATAGCTTACATTTATTCTTAGCTGTTACAGTTAGGATTGAACATGTGACTATCTTTTCCTAGAAATCTCAGCTAATTTACCTTCTTTTCTCCCCCAATTTCATTGACCTTATAACATTTTCCTATATTTGTTCTATTTAAATCTAACATGAAGGGTGAGTATATGAGATAATGTCTATAGACATCAAAGTTGTTTATGATTGGGTTTTAGTCACACCATTTTCCAACACCTGTCCCTTCACCAGTGTACATTCCCACTACCAATGTCCCCAGTCTCCCTCCCACCCTCCCCATTACCCCAGCCAGCCACTTTGGCAGGCACTTTTCTTTCCTCTCTCTCTTGTTCTCTCACTCTCTCTCTTTCTCACTTTCCTTTTAAATGCTTACTTATTACAGTACAAAATTTTTTATTTTTACAAAAAATTTTTTAGTTTTTATAATCTATCAGTTTTCTAATATTTTTATACTACAACTATTATCATCAAATTCAAAAGAGTTCTGATTGGAAGGGATTTTATATAGCTTTTCTCCAGCTTCTTGGTTGGACACAGAATATTTATCATTTAGAGTTAGGGGAAAAATCACTATACCTGTGGACCTGGAAGCCCTCTTTGACCATGAGCTGCCTAAAACATAAGGAAAAGATAGGCATCACTTACTTTTTTTTAACATTTTATTATACAAGCATCACTTACTTTTAAAAAACATTTTAAAACTTGATTTAGATTAGTAATGCATCTTTAAACACTTACATTAAGTAACAAGTTTAGACATATCATTTAGAATTTAATTTTAAATATTTACTATTCCATTGTATGATGAAAGCGAATGTTGTCAACTCTTACTTTCCATTCTAGTGTAAAATATCATTAAAATCAGAAAACGGTATCTCTAGATCCTTATGAGAGCCTGGCTAACACTTCACCAGCCACTAACGTGTTAGCTATAGTTATTCATAAGCTCTAGAATTCACTGAAATTTTATTTCTGTTTATTTTCCAATGCATTGCCAAATAAGCCGGAAATTGGGAGGGAAGGGTCACAAGAAAGTAAGACAGAGAAAAAGTGAGAGAATTAATTTGTCATCTTTATATTATAGTTTTATTTTAGAAGTTACTGATAGCCAAACTTATAACCCTCCGAAGTAAATAGTAAGCTATTAGAAATGAAATAATAATGCCCAATATTCAAACATTACTCAATTCAGTTATAAAATACCCACTGAATAGAAAAGCACCATGCAATCAGGGGACTCGTTCCTAATGTGTAAGATTACGTTTGAGTTCTACTGAAGATCTCCAGAACCTGTTTGTTGATCCTGAGGACTCCCTGCCTCACCAGTAATCCTCAATCACATGACAGCTGTTGGTTTCCTTCTCGGGAACATTTTGCAATGCTTAGGGATGTTTTTCACTATGACAAATTGGGAGTGCGGTGTGTAAGGGCCAGGGATGACACCATCCAGCTGACAATGAACAAAAAATACTCTCACAACCAAGAGTTATTTTGACACAACTGTTATGAGTAGTTTGATACACTAGGCCTTACCATATAATTCTAGTTCCTAAATTGAGTTTTCTAGTATTTAATGAGTTGATGATACTTTGTAAGTGTCCAATGTACTTTGGATAAACTAATGAGGTTCAGTTTTGACCAGCTGATTTTACTTCTCTGTATTCACTCCCTTTAATGGGCCATCCTTCAACCACTTACAATCATGTGTAGCTGCATTAAATAGTCTTTTGGTACTCACTAAAGACTCCAAATGTGGAGATTATTCAGTGAGTATCACTGTCTTCCCATTTATCATTGATTTGCACTAGTAACATCTTCATATGTCCTGTCTCATGCTAGTAGAGACCAAGGGCATCTGCTTCTCCAGGAACATAAAGAGCCTCAGACCATTCCTTCAGGTCATGGGAATGAGTTCTATAATTGTTACTGGTATTATAGACCTCATTCCCATGACCTGATGGAATGGTCTGAGGTTCTTTATGTTCCTGGAGCAAGCAGATGCCCTTGGGCTCTACTAGCATGTGACAGGACATATGGAGATGTTACTGGTCCCCCACTGAAGCAAATCAATGATGAATGGGAAGACAAGTGATACAAGTGATTTGGCATCAGATATGACACAGGTAGCTTGCCAGGCTCTGCTGTCGCGGGTGGCATACTCTTGTAGTCACCTGTGATCTCCAGCATTATACCACTCATTTTCAAGAGTGGGATAACATTTTCTTCATCATAAAAATGATGCACATTGATTTTAGATTATTCAAACACAGAAATTTTACAGAAAAAAATTAACCATCTCAAATTCTTCATCATTAACATTTGGTAATAAAAATTTCTGAAATTAAAAAAAAAATCCCTGATATCTTCATTAAAATATATATATATGTCCACAGATAAAATTCTCTTGGAGGTACTCTTGGATTAAAAGGAGTCGTGTTTGGGTCAGAGAAATAGTATAGTGGGTAAGGCACTTGCCCTTCACACAACTGACCCGGGTTTGATTCTGGCCCCACTTAGGGTCTCCTCAACACCAAGAGGAGTGATCTTTAGGCACAGAGCCAGAAGTGAGCTGAGTAGTTCTGAGTGTGACCCTAACTCCCTAAAAAGAGTGCTCATGTTATTTAAAAAATGCATTTAATTTTACTTGGATTTAATAAAAGGAAAAATGGAAAATAATTGGAAATGTCAATTTCCAACTGGGATAACACCTCTTGACAATAAATAATGTACACTTATGAAAAAATGGGGTTAGATTATGTTTATAATCTATATTTATCTTAGAAGGATAGGCATCTCTACAATATTTAGATCTCTATAATAAAATATGAGAACACAGTATGCTTTCTTATTTCCCTATCAAATGATTTCTAGGTGGTAAAATGTATAATATTTACATTTTGTTCTCTTATCACAGTTTCTATGGCTTAAGCCTATTTATTTATATAAAGCATTTCAAATTTTTTCTTAATTTATTTTTTTCAAAAAAATAATCTTGCAATACACTATTACAAAACTGTTTCATGATTGCATTTCAGTCATAAAGTGTTCCAACACCCATCCTTCTACCAGTGTACAATTCCCAACATCAATGTGCCCCATTTCCCTCCAACCCTACCCCCAAATCGGTCTCTACAGCAGGCACTTTCTGTTCTCTCTCTCTCTCTCTCTCTCTCTCTCTCTCTCTCTCTCTCTCTCTCTCCTTTTGCTCATTGTGTTTTGCAAAACAAGACATTAACGGGTTATCATGTATATTCCTTTACCTACTTTCCATAGTCAATTCTAGTTCAGCATTACTATTCCCAACTATAATTGTCAAACTGATCCCTTCTCTATCTTACCTAAGGGTTCCAAATTTATCATCATAATGGTTAAAAAAAAGGTCCATGGGATTTGTGTTGCCTGAGTTTTGGAAGCCTTGTTCATGCCAATCAATATAAATTTATATACTTTGAGCAGCAGTGTGGTCCTGGGAGTCCTGGACCACTCAATTCCCTGAGAACTCTAGGCATTCTTCTATTCCTTTTGAGCCATGCATGTTGTAAAATATGTTGAAGGCAGATTGAGTTTTCTATCTTTACTGCTTAAAAATTCTTCTGATTCTCTCTTTACATATTAAGTTTAGTATTTTCAGTACAATGTGGTTCACTATTGATATTTTTGCTTTATTTTTTGTTTTTGGTCATTTTTCCTGAGTCAGAGTATGCCTTTTCTATCAGCATATTTGGAATTTTGCTTCAAAATTATTTTTATAACATTTCTGAATTTTTTTTTACATTTCATTCAGACTGTTTACATCAATGTTGCAAATCACACGTTTGCTGGAGCTCCTTTGTCCTTATTCTGTGTCTATTACTGCTTTTGTGTTTCTAGAATGCACAGATGTTTGACTGTAATTTCAGTCATTTATTCTAATTCTTTTGTTGCTTTTCATCTATCTTGGAGTCTAGTTATTTTTTACTTGTTTCACAAGAATAATCAGTTTGCTTTCTTCACTTTATTGTCTTGTCAAGTTCTTAAAAACATACACCTGTCTTATTTTTTTTTCAAAATTTTCCTTTATCTACCTATCTTGGTGGACATGATGAACTCATCATGTCCACCAAGACCATTCATGGGAACTCACAGTTCCAGAAGACTGAGGCGAAACGTTGGACATGGAAATCTCCTAGTGGACAGTTCCACAATGAAATTGACCACATCATCTTCAATCGACAGTTTTGTCTGACCAATGTTGCTGTTGTCCCCAAATTCCAAACAGGAGTGGACCACTGTCTCCTTCATGCAAAATTCTACGTTATGCAATGGGGAGAAAAGGCTGCAAAGTTTAAGAAGAGAACTCCCAGAATGACCACCAACTGGGAACTCTTTGGCACCATTGCAGCAACATGGGAAGATACCATCATTGACGACATCGATGAAGAATACAACCGACTGGTTCTGCACCTCCGTGATTGTGCAAAGAATGCCGAGAGAGAGAGAAAGACACAAAAGGATGCCTGTCTTCAGAAACTCTCAAGCTCATTCGCCAATGTGGCAAGGCGCGAGCCTCAGGAGACCAAATGCTAATGTCCAAGCTTGCTAAATGGTGCAGAGAAGCGATAAAAGAAGACCTCAAAGACAAAAGAGCAGAAATACTGGAAGATGCAGCAGAAGCCGGGAAAAGCATTCGCACTGCCCGGCTGTCCTTCACCAACTATAAGACCAAGATGACTGCCCTCTGACGCCCTGATGGATCTATCACATCTTCCAGAAAGGCAATGGAGAAGATTATCCATGACTTCTACCCAGATCTCTGTGATAGCCACGTCCACCTGCCCACATACCAAATTCCACAGGATGGATATGTCATTCCCAACGTTCTCTCTTCTGAAATCCGACATGTCATCTCGTCGGTAAAGAAGGGAACAGCACCAGGCCCAGACAAAAGTCAGACCCGAACACCTGAAGAATCTGCTGTCGGTACTCATCAATACACTAGCTCGGCTCTTCACACGCTACCTGTCTGAATGCAAGGTGCCCTCCCAATGGAAAACCAGCAGGACAGTTCTATTGTTCAAGAAGGGAGACATTCACGACATCGGCAACTATCGCCCCATCTACCTGTTGTCCGTCATCTACAAACTGTTTACATGAGTCATCCTGAACAGGATTGGCAGAACACTAGATGAAGGACAACCATGTGAGCAAGCTGGCTTCCGGAAAGGATTCAGCACAATCCACTATATCCACATGGTAACCAAGCTCATTGAGGTTTGTAGGGAGTACAAGATGCCGCTCTGTCTCACGTTCATTGATTTACAGAAAGCCTTTGATTCTGTGGAGACTGAAGCAGTCATCGAAGCCCTAGCCAAACAGGGTGTTCAAACACCTATACATCAAGATGTTTCATGAGCTGTATTACGGATTCACCACCAGGATCTCACCCATTCTACAAGAAGTGATCATTGATGTTCAAAAGAGGGGTTCGACAGGGTGATACCATTTCACCAAAACTCTTCAGCGCCACCCTTGAGAACATCATGCGACAATTAGAATGGGAAGGAATGGGAGTGAAGATAGATGGTCGGCAACTACACCACCTCCGCTTTGCTGATGACATCATTCTAATAACACCAAACATTAGACAAGCGGCACAAATGCTGGCTGACTTCGACCGAGAATGTGGAAAGATAGGTCTACAGCTGAATCTAAAGAAAACTATGTTCATGAGAAATGAACTAGTTCCAGAGGCCTCATTCACTCTCAATGGAACAGACATCTCTGAATGCAGCAGTTATGTGTACCTAGGTCGAGAAGTCAACATGATGAACGACCTAAAACCTGAGCTGTGCAGGAGGAAGAGAGCGGCATGGAATGCCTTCAAAGGCATTGAAGAAATAGCTAAAAGGACAAAGAACCTCCGACTCTGGGCACATCTCTTTGACTCCACCATTCTCCCTGCATTAACATACGCCTCAGAGACCTGGGCCCCTACGAAAGCAGATGAGATTGCTATTCAGTTCTCCCAAAGAGCTATGCTTGGAATATCACGCCTCACTCCAAGTAAGAGAGAAGGAATCCGGAGTTCTGACCTCCGTCGCTATTCCAGAATCAGAGATGCTGTCTTGTTTGCCAAGGCATCGAAAATCAGATGGGCTGGACATGTAATGTGATTTGCACCTGACTGCTGGACTAGAGCCGTTACCAACTGGATCCCACGGGATGTCAAAAGATCACGTGGCCGCCCACCTACAAGATGGTCAGACTTCCTTGTCAAGACCCTGAAGGAACGGTTTGAGGCTCTTCATATTCCTGAATCAACCAGATGCCATTGGGCTACATTGGCACATGATAGGGTCCAATGGAAATGTTACTGGCGCCCGCTCGAGCAAATCGATGAATAACGGGATTCAAGTGATCAAGAAGTGATCAAGTGATCTATCTATCTATCTATCTATTTATCTATCTATCTATCTATCTATCTATCTATCTATCTATCTATCTATCTATCTATCTATCTGTCTGTCTGTCTGTCTGTCTGTCTGTCTGTCTGTCTGTCTGTCTGTCTGTCTGTCTGTCTGTCTGTCTGTCTGTCTGTCTGTCTGTCTGTCTGTCTGTCTATCTCTATCTTTCTATCTCTCACTCTATCAATCTATCTATCTATCTAGTTTATGCATAGTGTAGTTTCTTATTGTTCATCATCTAATAATGAATATCATTAATGATTATAATTATTAATCACTTTGAATCAGGTTAGTCTGTACCAAATAATGGTAAGGAGAGATGCCTGGAGTTCTGTTTATAACTCCGATAGTGATATGCTGTCTCGAACACTTTCTTATCAAATAAAGTCTTTTACCTTCTAGCTACATCTCCTTTAAACATCTGCATTTAAGAGATTCATGGAACACACTCAAGTCATAAATTCTTTACCTTGTGATGGTCATTATTTCTTATTCTCTGTATTTTTTTGCAGCATTGAATCTAAGTGCAATAATAGACTCCAAAACAGAATATTCTTTTGTTTCTCATAGTATCCACTTCCTCTGTTAATTTGTGCTTCTACCATTATAACTGAGCTTTTCTCACAATCTATTTTGTTCATTCGTTTTTGCAGGATCTGTTTTGTTCAGGAGCTTTTGCCATGCCAGCATTTAGGAAAATCTTATTCTTGTTTGATGTCTAAAGTGAGATGTGTCAGTTCTCCACAGCCTAGGTTCATTAGAATCTCACTATATTTTAAAAGTGGGCCAGATGAACAAAGAAAAACATAAGAGAAAGAATATAAAGTAGATAAAAATAAAAAGGAGAGAAGTAAAACCAACAGATGTCCTATTTTTTAGTCTTCTTGGGCCTTCTCTGGCAGTTGAACAGAAAATTTCCTGAATAGTTTCTATAAGACCAATATTACTCTGACACTGTCAGTAGTCAGAGACATAAAGAAAATTACAGATAATATTTCTGATGAACTATAAGAATTTGTGAGGATGCAAAGATCCTCACAAACTCTTAGTGAATTGAAACTAACAATACATTAGAAAAAAAAAGTTTGCCATGATCAAGTGGGATTCATGATGGATTAATGTACTCAAGTCAATCAGTGTGATAAATTATATGAATACAAGGAAAAAAGGAGATTATATTGTTATATCAATAGTTTTAAAGAAAGTATTTGACAAAGTCCAATATTAAGTCATGTGAAGAAAAAACCTTCTTATCACAATGGGCTAGAAAGAAAATACCTTAGTCTAGTGAAGGACCTTTACCACAAAGCTACAGTTACCATCATATTTAATGGTGTTTCACCATAATATTCAAAGGCGAAAAATTGAAAGCTTTTTCTCTAAATTAAGGCACAAGATGGGGATGTACAGTTCCACAACTATTATCATTATAGTTGGAAATGTTTGATATAATAATTAAGCAATAGATATTAGGATATTCATATTGAAAAATAAGTTAAACTCTCACTATTTGCAGGTTATGACATTATACCTAGAAAATCCTAAAAATATTCTAGGAGCAATAAATTTGTACACTAATGTGTCAAGTTATAAAATAAATGTGTGAGAATTTAGTATTATTCCTTAATATGCAAGGAATGAAGTATAAGGAGATAAAATCAAATGGAAATGAAAATGTATGCCCTTTTCATGAACTAGAAGGATTAACATTGTAAAAATGACCATCCTACTCTATACAAATTCATTGTATTCCCATGAAAAAATTTTAAGAATATAAATAAAATACTTTTGAGGATCATATGGTACAATAAAACTCCCTGAAATGCCAAAGAAACCTTGAGGGGATATAGGCAGTGCTTTTCCCCCTCTAACTTTAAATTATTTTATAAAACTATGGTTATCAAGACTGCATAGCACAGGAAATAGGTAGATTATCTGACAATTGGAATAGACTTGAGAATCCAGAGACAGAACTTGAAACATATGGACAGCTAATCTTTGAGAAAAGATATTTCTATATGAAATAGAGTGAGGAAAACCTCTTCAATAAAGGGAGCTGGAAAAACTAATTGCCATATCACTTGTATTACTTGTATCACTTGTCTTCCTGTTGATCATCGATTTGCTCAAGTGGGCACCAGTAACGTCTCTATTTGTTGGGAATGAGTTCAATCATTGTTACTGGTTTTTGCATATCGAATATACCATGGGTAGCTTGCCAGGCTCTGCCATGGCTCTGGATTCATCCCAGAGGGCCCAGTCTTTTTTTAAATTTTTTATTTTTTACAATTACAAAAGATATACAATTAAAAAGTTCATATTTGGGTTTTGGTCATACAGTGTTCCAGCACCCATCCCGCCACCGGTGCCCATCTCCCACCACCAACGTCCCTGGTTCCCTCCCCCTCCCCCAGCCCTCCTCCATGGCAGGTTCTCCATTTCTTTCCGTTTCTCTCTCTTTCTCTTTTCCTTCCCTCCAGACTAAGGATTACTGAACATACATTAAAGGGTTGTCATGTGTATCTTTTTGCCTGTATTTAATGCTCAGTTCTAGGTTGGCATTAGTACCCCCGACAATTGTTAGCACACTGTTCCATTTTCTGTCTTACCTAGCCTCTGACTCCCACGCGCTTGTGATAATTTCCACCTTTGACAAGACCTCCTGATATATGTTTCACTTGACCTTGGATATTGGTATCTTAATATGTACATATATATTTATGTCAGACCATCAACCAACCAACCAGGGCCCATGGGCTAGAGCCCTGGGTATAGACAAGCCTGTCTCCTGTCTGCCACCTGTCGATGCAGCCAGGCACTGCAGCCACGCCTGCAACACCTCAAGGGGCAAAAATTAGCCAAATGCAAAAATAAATCTAGATATGTATCCCACACCATATATAAAAGTCCATTGAAAAGGGGCTAACGGTGTCACTATTAGTGCAGTTGTTACAGGTAAGAGACCACTATGCCAATGATAGTTGGAGATGATCACTCTGGACAAGAACTGAGCTCTGAAAGGAAGTAAAGTGATATACATGGTAGTATTTCTGTACCTGTATTGCAAACCCCAATGCCTAAGAACTAGTGGCTCTCATGCTGAATGAAGTCAGTCAGAGGGTAGGGGGCAAATATAGAATGATCTCTCACATATATGGAATGTAAGAAAATAGTAGGGGAAAATTGGTCAGTTATCATCACAGGCCCTGAGAGTCAACCTGCGGAACTGAGTTTGCAAAGGAGAGAGTATGTGGGGGTACTAGTAGAGGGAAGTGACACCCTGATAGAGGGTGTGGTGCAGGAACACCATATGCCCGAAACCATTCTGCTAACAATATTGTAAATCACGGTGCCTAAAATTTTAAAAATGGGGGAAAAGTAAAATAGTGGCTAATGCATTACTTGCCATGACTTATGACTTGACATTGGATATTCTTTGTAAATCCAATTTTTTTTCCTTTTGGCTTTGGAGAGCTGCAAAAGGTGAATGATATGAAAAACATCTTGACTTTGCTGTTTAGCTGGCAGCCTACTTCCATTCCCTGAGAGATTCTTCTGAATCTATAACTCAAGCTGGGATTCTGTCTCTGGAATCATATGACTTCAATAATATACGGTGATACTTAAGCTCCAAAGAAACCATAGATTCTATAAAACACACTCAAAGTGCATCTCCTCTGCCAGGGTTTCTTGGATGATATTCTTTAAATTAAAAATATTTTCCCGGGGTATGTAAGCTGGCTACACCCTGTTAGAAAGTGAAATGAATAGCAAATGCATTTCTTTATCTTCAGCTGCAGTAAAACAGCAGTAATAAAGCTTTTCCCTAGCAATCAAATTCTGCACGTTTAAAATGAGATCTATGTTCTAATTTCCAATTTCTTAGCCTCACAAGGAGGAGTGAGTTCCAGGATAAAAAATTTCCTTTATGGAGTATTATAACTGGTTCTATAAAATCTTGCTCAGAAAAGATAATGCATAATAAATACATTCAGCTAGTTTTTATTTGGGTTCAGTTTTAAGACATATTTTTTTGAGTGACTGATATTGGAAGCTGGAGTAGGCTGGATAACTAAATAAAAATGGCAAGAAATGTTACAAAATGAGAAAAATAAATGTCTAATTTAAAACTCAATGTAGACTTTAAACTGTGTTTTCTTAAAACAATATCTTCTCGTTGGATGAAGGTTTTTTCCACCATGTCTGTGCTCTTCCAAGTAGTCAAACACAGAATCTTTTAAAATTGTTTTAAAATTTTTTCATTGTATTTCTGTAGTTTACAATACAGTTAAAGATAGTTTCCTGTGCACATAATTCCAACAACACCCCATCACCAGTGTACCCACTTCCCTTCCCCAGGACACCAGCAGCTCTCTCTTGATGTGTATCAATACTTTCGTTGTGTGACCTTTGGCCCTTTGTTGCTACCTTGATGAATTGCAGCATCTTATGACAAAGGACTTAGCAGGCCACTAGCTCAAAGACTTGGAGCACATGTCTTGTACCCAGTGCTGGAGGCCCCAAGAAGCACTACATCATAAAGCCACAACCATCAGACATATTCGGCTGGGAGTGGCCCCTGAGATCCCTGAGCACTGCTTAGAGATGCTCAAAATAAAAATAAATAAGCAGGGAGACCGGAGTGATAGTCCAGTGTGGTAGGGCATTTGCATGTGGCCAACCTGGATTCGATCCCCAGCATCCCATATGGTCCCCGAGCACTGCCAGGAGTAATTCCTGAGTGAAGATCCAGGAGTAAACCCTGAGCATTTCAGGGTGTGACCCAAAAAGCAAAAAAAAAAAAAAGAAAATAATAAAATTAAATAAGTATAAAGGACTCATTGAGATTACTAGGCTATATCTGAGTGGTGAAGCACAAAGGTCAGTCCCTGGCAAAATACACACACACACACACACACACACACACACATTCACCAAGAAAACAACTTTTGAGGTGCCATAAGCAAGTATTTTGATTTTGTTCTCATTTTAGGCCTATAAAAGCATGTTTCAAGATTGAGCCCTAATTAAAACCAGTTGAATATATTGCACTTATTATGAATTATATTGTCAGAGGATAAATTTATACTCCACCAAGGAAATATTTTTGTATCTTGGAACTCACGCTTCTTTGTAAGACAAAATAAATAACAGCAGATTTCCACCCATGCTGGCTTTACTCTGAGTCCTGACAAGGGAGGAGTTTGGTATTAAAAGCTCCAGCGCTCCTTTGATTTCCCCTCAGGCGGTATCTTTCTGCCTTTGCCTCAGAGGCTTGGCCATCTTTGCTCTCAGAGATGTCTCAATTCAGCCTACCCAAAGCAGTGACCCCCTATCAGAACTATCCCTCCAACAGCCAACCATTTCTTTTGTTTTTGCTTTTGGGTCACATCCGGCAGTGCTCAGAGTTTACTCCTGGCTCTGCGGTCAGGGATCACTCCTGGTGAGCTCAGAGGACCATACAGGGTGTCAGGAATCATAGAGAATCAAACCTGGGTTGGTTGTGTGCAAGACAAGCATCTACATCCCTACTCCCTGGATTATTTTCGGCCCGTAGCCAACCATTTCTTTCACAAGTCAGTAGGGCAGTCAGTGTTTGTCTAGACGGGTTCTTACTGTCTTTCCTCTGGAGCCTGGGGACCCAGGGGAACCTGGTGAGCCTCTTCTTCCCTGTCAAATAAGAAGGCAAAAATGGGTGTTAGTGATTACATAGCTTTGATAGACTTCCCTTGTTAACACCAGTTCGTGATGCTCAGGGAGGTTGACAGGATCACACCCACTGGACCACTCTCCTCCCCTAGGGATGAAATCATAGCTGCATTGATGGTTAGAAACCCTGTGGTTACATGGGTAACGAGGAACAGAATAATGGTAAAAACTGTAGTAAAAATAAAGTAAACTAGCATAAACAAAGTGGCCATTTTTTTAGCACTATTTTCTAACATCAGGTCAAGTCAGAATACCTCAGTGCAAACATTCCTGTGGTCACTGCAGAGGGGATCTCTGAGGAATGGAGAATGCCAGCAACCTTGGACTGGGATAATGACCAGTGTAGAATAAAACTGCAGGACAGGACATATGTGTCTTCCCAAGACAAATAAAAAGATGAGAACTTGGAGCTAAACCAAGGCACACATTTACCACTTTGTAAGAGTGGATTGGATCATTCATGAAGGCTTCTCAGGCTCTCTACTCAGATCACTGAAATCCCACCAAAAGCTTTAAAAGATTATCTACTGGAGGTATCTGCCTTATTTTGCAGACAACTGCAAAAGAAGTTGCAGAGGGAAAATCCCCCATCAGAACTTTTGCCTATCTCCCTAAGCAAAAGTTCTTTCCTAGGTGAGATGTCTTGGAACTCTCTCCTTAAATCCATAGATATACATTTTCCAGAAAATATATTTTTTTTCCTTCATGAAACAAGAATTTTATAAGATAAACCCCAAGGAAGCTGCCTGGAGGTAGGGCTTTCTAAATCTTATCTGTATGACCATCCCACCCTAGAAGAATCTAAGGGATCTTCATCTACACTGGTGTCCTTTCATCTGGTAAATAAAAAGGCTTTATCAGGAACATGACAAGGTAGAATGACTTTGTAGGTGTTCAGACTTTGGGCCTGGAAAGGTCAATAACTCCCTTGTTAGTACAGATTTTGTGTTTTGAAGTGTTTGAGTTTTTGTGGGCCACACCCAGCAATGCTTAAGGGCTCCTCAGAGCTTATTCTCCATCACTCCTGGTGGTATAGTGCTGGGGACAGATCCTAAAGCTCCAAACACACTGTTTCATTTTGTTTGCATTTTAATCAGCTAGTCCTACATTTTAAGTTAGATCTTAGGTGATCGCATTTATAAACACTCACCTCAAGGGTATTAGTGAAGTAAGTTGTTTTATAAAGAAAATAGAAACTTTTTTATCCTAAAGTAGGAAAAAACTAGGAGTAGAAGACTTTTTTTTGCTTTTAAAAATGTTTTTTTTTTAAATGATTTCAATTAAATTTTTTAATTCATTTTGGGGCTTTCCAAATAGTGTTTAGTGACACTTCCAGTGACACTGAACCAACTGGATTGAACTGGTAAATGCTTAGGTCCAGGGTTCTCAAGGGCCACACTATGCGAGTCAGGGCTGGGAACACCCAGAATCATAACTGGATTCTGGCACATATAAGGTGAGCCCTGACCTATCTTCTTGATCCCCTAAAATAGCTTTTTACATAAAGTATATTCATTATAGTTCCACGGTCTTAAAACACATTTCATATTCCTTGGCTGAGAACATGAGCCTCAGTTTACAAGTTAAGTCTCAAGTGCCCACATAATTACTTGTCTTCCACGGTCTCCTTTCAAGCCTTTGGGCCCTTCTATGTTGTTGTTGAATCCAGGATCTCCCTAAAAAATAAAGAGAAACACAGGTGTTATTGCGTCATTCCCTAGAATACATCTCACTCTGCCTACCACCCCAGGTCCCACAACCAAATGTTGACAAGTCAACCTCATTTAAAGTCAAATGGATTAGAATTACAAATGGCTTCTTCATGCTTTATTTATCCCCTGTGCTTTGAATTCTCAGAAGAGTGAAGAAAAACTGAGGGGACCATGTGGTGAAGGCAAGAGTTCTCACCAAGGAGGTTCGGTTCTGGATGGGGCTCCTCACCACTCTGAATTTGCAACCGTTGGTATCTGTTTTGTTACTGCTGTCCCCTCTCTTGATTCACCCCTTCTTTTTAGGACCCGTAAGTTTTTTTTTTTTTAAGTTTTTGTGTCACACCGGCAATGCTCATGGGTTATTCCTGGCTCTGTACTCAGGAATTACTCCTGGCAGTGCTCAGAGGACCATATAGAATGCCTAGGATGGAACCTGGATTGGCCGCATGCAAGGCAAACTCCCTACCCACTGTGCTATTGTTCAGGCCCCCCGACCTGGTAAGTCAAACCTGCCCTTGCGAGCAAAGGAAGGGAAGGTTTGTGATGGGTGCCATTACCATAACAGGAGCAATGAGCAAATGACTGTGGAGTCTGAGTCATTCCTTTCTCTCCTCCTCGATTCCCAACTATTTTCCTGGGCCCCTCATAGGCTCACTCCGACATTTTTAGTTTCCAGAGAATCCTGCAATCTTCAGGTTTCCCTAATGTTTCTACAAGCATTCTAACTGGAAATCACTGAAAACAGGCCTGCATTGTGGGGTATTGCCTGTAACTGGCCAAGCTAAAACTTTTTATCTTAGGTAGTCAGGACAACAAACAACGGAGTCACCAAGATGTCTGGACAATCAATTGAGTCAGTTGATTCCATCAATGTCCAATAAATTGAGAGAGTGTGGCAATTACCCTGTCCTGCTGAGTGCCAGCTATAGGACTTTTCATCTGATAGCCGCTCAACTTATCACCATGAATCAATAAGTAATTTGAGATCACCCACAGAGACATGTCATTATTCCAGATACTTAGCAAGCTTTTTTAAATTGCAGTTTAAAAAGTAGTTTCCACATTTAGAGCTCATAGGTTAAAGGAATGGGCTTAGAATTTTCTCTGTAACTGTTAATTCTGAAACTTAACTGAAAAGTATTTCTTTCCTGTGCACCAAAGTCAAAGATAATTTCCCTTATTTTCTATTTTACTCTAAGTTTAAATATTTGTGAAGTGCTCTAAGCAGAATGTACATAAATTAAAATGTGAGAAAATTGTCATTGGGTGAGAAAGAAGAGTAAAGAAAAGGAAAGTTCAGATTTTTATTCCACTAGATATATAAAACCTCTTGTTATTTCTACTCTGAATGCCTGAAAAGTTGACATTAAAAAAACATGCACCCACATATTCCATAGAACAGAACATCTGAATTTGCAAGTGGACCAATTTTTCATCAGTGTGAATATATTGTCTAGTCAATTTCTATGTAACTGGATGAAAGAATACCTAGAAATTTGTGACCAAACATGGTTTTCTGATAATAACAAATTCAAAATGATGGACCTTACTAAACTCTGAAGCTTAGGCAAGTGACCTAGAGTTTCTAGTTAAATGGCCTCTGTTTCCCTCAGCATGCTATTAGACTTAAAAAATTCATATCTATATGTTTATAGACTTCCTTGTCATGACCCTGAAGGAACAGTTTGAGACTCTTCATATTCCTGAATCAACCAGATGCCATTGGGCTACATTGGCACGTGATAGGGTCCAATGGAAATGTTACTGGTGCCCACTCGAGCAAATCGATAAATAACGGGATTCAAGTGATTCAAGTGATCAAGTGATGTTTATAGATGTGTATTTATTTAGGTCAAAATTGGAAATTAAAGCAGCCAAATCAGCATCCATGCGATTAGAAATTATTCCTGAATAAGCACAGTTTTAAGGAATTATGCTATTTGCATGTAATCCTTTTTTGTAACAAAAATCTGATAGTATGTGTTCTATCTATTCTATCATTCCCTCTTTCATGAATTTTTTCCTGAAATAGTAGTCCACAAAAGGAAATGTAGAAAAGCACAGGAATAGTCTTGAATTTTATAAATACATAATATAATACATGCTTTATAAATATAGAAATATATATATGCTTTATATATATGATTTATATATGTATACATGTATATATACTTACAAGTGCCTAGGATGAATTATTATTCATTAAAAATCCATCTAAAATTTGTACAGTGGCATGCTTCTTCTCACTGAGAAACACTAATAAATAGAATTTTTAACCATCTCAAGAGCTATATTTCTTTGTTAGAGTGATCACAAGGTCCCCTTGAGCACTGCTTGGTGGGCCCTGACCATTCAAAAAAAGATGCATTTGAAATAGAAACAAATTTGCATCTGGATTTTTATAAAGAGATTATATAAAAATACCAGGCAATTTATAAGATAATCGGGTAAGCTACGATCACAACAAATGGCAATTTTATAGACACACCCTAGATGAATCTTTGTCCAACATATATAAACAGAAATGTCTTTATGCTTAAAGTACTGAATTATCCTTTAAATTTTTTTTTACTTCTAAATTGATACTTGGAAGTATGAAAACTCAGGTTACCAAATGTTTATTAGGGCTGGGCGATAGTCCAGCAGGTAGGGCGTTTGCCTTGCATGCGGCTGACCCTGGTTCCATCCACGGTATCCCATATGGTCCCCTGGGCACTGCCAGGAGTAATTCCTGAGTGTGGAGTAACACCCCTGAGCATTACCAGGAGTAACACCCCTGAGCATTGCCAGGTGTGACCCAAAAGGCAAAAAAAAAAAGTTACTAAGAAAATAATGTTACCTTCAAGTGCATATTCCTCTGCTTTTAAAAATAGAATATTAAAAATTAAAAATACTAGTATATTAACATGTGTCAAAATAAATGGAAATAAATTCTTTGATTAGCTCATTGTATACTAAAGCATATATTATAAAAGACTAAGATCTACAATATCTCCAGTTGTTCCATATTCTTATTGATACTTGGTATTGTCAATATTTGTAAATTGTAGCCTTTCAGATGTGTGTTATAAATATAGAATTCTGGAATGCTGCTGGATGGTGTATAAATCTATACATTTTGAGGGTGATGGGGGGAGGTTTCTTGGTCATATTGACTTTAGCAAAATACAGTTATACAAGTTTTAATTCAAAATGATTCAACAAAAGTATCAATCCAAAGGGAATGTGGACAAAACACCCCCAAAATACAAGCACAAGAATGCTCATCATAACCCTATTTACCATAGCACAGCCTGAAACAGCACCCAAATCTGCCAATTGTATCACTCAATTATGGTTTATTCATAGAACTGAATGCTTTCTGACAATGAGAATGAATGAACTACGGCTATTTACCACAACACAGATAAATCTTAAGCATAAACTTGAGCAAAGTTAGCTAGAAACAGAAACATGCATACATGTTATCAATCCCAGCTACATGAAACTCAAGAAGTGATAACACAATTATGGTCCTGCAACAGTTTTACTTTGGGGAGGTTTGAAGGGGGATATTGGAGTGTGTTTGAGGTATTTCTGTTCTATTATTTTCTAGTTTCTGTCTCTTTACCTGGGTGATGTGTGTAGTAAGTTGAATTCAAACTCATCAGGCTGTATGTTTACCTTTGTGCTTCTGATTCTAGTTCAACAAGAATTCTAGGGTTCTAATATATACCACAGTGATTATGTACAACATGATTATATTACATACTTCAAAGTTGCTAGAAGCCTAAATCTTAAATAATCTGACCACAGAAAGTGATAATTATGTGATAACAGAGGCATTAGTTTATGCTATGGTGATAATCATACTGCAATGTATAAATACATCAATCAATACATTGTGCATCTTTAACTTAGACAATGTGATATGTCCATTACTTCTTATTTTCTTGTTTTGGTTTTGGTGCACATACCTGGTAGTGCTCAGGGATGACTCCTGGCTAAGCACCCTAACTAATGCACTATTGCTCTGGCCCTATATCTCAGATTTTACAGGGGAGCACATACCTGGAAATACACAGGGAATCATCTGGTTCCTGGGTTGAAACCCAGAGCTCACACATGCAAAGCATGAACTTCAGCACCCCCTTTTTTCCCAACACATAGTGACGCTAAGGGGTTATTTCTGGCTCTGTGCTCAGAAGTCATACCTAGAGGCTCAGGGAAGGCCAAAACCAGGTCAGCTAGGTGCAAGGCACCCTACTCTCTGTACTATCTCTGGGCCAAGGGTTTTATCTAATATAATCAGAACTAGCTAGGATTCAAGGAAATGAAGTTAATATTCTCAATTGAGAATATTTGTTGGCAAGCAGAATAAATGCCTTTGTTTCTTCCATTCTATTTATATTATAGGTTCCTCAGAGGAATACATGTAATGAGTTGAAATTCCTTCACAGCACTAAAGAACAAAGACAAATTTGAAAATGTGCCCTCAGAAAACACACAGACAGATTGTATTTTCTGATTTACTTTTTGGGTCATACCTGGCGATGCTCAGGGGTTGCTCCTGACTCTGAACTCAGGAATTACTCCTGGTAGTGCTCAGTGGTAGGAGTTCGTGGTAGCATATCCTGGGACTGTACATGGGTCAGTCATGTGGAAGGCAAATGCTCTTTCTGCTGTGCTATCACTTCAGCCCTGATGAATTATATTTTTTCACTCTCCAGACTCACCCCATATATGAGAACAATTTAGTACAAGAACCTAATTCTAAAATTTTACAACAGTGCTTGTGATGAACTAAGAGGATTGATATCGTGATCTAGCAGATGGATACTTCTCCTTGTCAGCGATGCTGATGAGAGAACCAAGCTCAACAACAGTGGTTAATCAACCCTATAGGCACTTACGGGAGCTCCTCGGAGGCCCTGGGGTCCGCGATCACCCAAAAATCCCCTCTCTCTCCTGGACTTCCCTAAAGTTCACACAGATCAGAAGAACAAAAACTTTTAGTGCCATTAACACAATGTTCTCATCTTCTCTTTGCGTTCAGTAATCATTTTTAAACAGATTATTTTTTAAACTGAGAGGAACAACCAAAAATACAGATCCAGGTATCATATGAATAGTGTAATAGTGGTCTCAGACATTTGTCACAGTGGTTGACTCTACAAGACTAGACACATTGGTCATCTTGTATTTTTTCTAATAATTAAAAATATGTAACCAGGTATTGTTCTTTATCTTTCACTGAGTGAAACAATGAGATTCAGAGAGATGATGTCATTTTCCAAATAGGTTCTATTAGTTGGGAAGTGTGCTTTCTCCAACTATTGATTTTATTTTTATGGATTTATCACTAGTGCACAATGTTATATACAATTTCAGGGGTATAAGTTAACACCCCTTTATGTGTGTAGGACTGACCACACCAAAGTCCAGTTCTATCCCACTACTAAAATGACACTCCTTCCACTTTCCACTGCCACCACCTTCCCTCTAGTCACCACCAAACTTTTCATTGTCTAGGTCTTAGTTCCATTTGGGGTTTTCCAGCTTGTTTCTTTAGCTATTTATATTACACATATGAGCGAAGCCATTTGGTGTCTAGAGAGTGGGTTTCTGATTCAAATGTTCACACTTAAAGGGAATGGTGGTATCCTGGCTCTCACTAGCATCTGTTTGAGGAGGCATCAAGGAGCACATATTCCCATGTGCTGTCCTGCTCCACGTCTCTCTCGGTACCTCACCACAGCTCCCGCATGTGTTACTTTAGCTTAGGTAATAGGGTTACGGTAATGTTCAAGATCATGGTTTTGATTTACTGCACATTCCCACCACTGGAGTATCTGTGAGCATCCTTTTGTACCCCTCTATAATGTCTGGTCTGACATTTCTTCCCTTCCAATCCTCCCTGCCTTATTTGTTGACAGTCACCGTTTAGTGCATATTGTCACCTCCCTTAGTACCACCCACATGCTCAAGACTCTCTACTTATATTCCTGTGTTACTTCCAATCTGTTCTTTCCCTTCACTTTGCTCCCCAAAATCTGACACTCAGGACTGTATTCCTGTATCCAAGGATTATTATCTATTGATAATGTCCGTATCCTTGACTTGTTCGTTTTACCATGTAATGCTGTAATGTCTTTCAACCATGATGATTTGTGATCTCTTCTGTAGTTTCAGCAGCAGAAAGGACCAAGTTTTCTGTTCATTCCCTTGTACTTCCCCTAAAAGGCCGTGACCTTTTTTTATGGCCAACATAGGCAGGCTTGCTCTCTGGTCTCAGAAACAAACAAAGATCTTAGTCAACCCATAGAGACATGAGCTAAGACCAGGCATGTTCAGCAGAAATGCTCACACACATCAAATAAGTGTTTACTATCATATGGGACTGAGATTTTGTGATGCTCACAGATCATGTTCATGGCCGTAGCCATCTGGCATACTATTCCTTTCATCACACCCTTTTCTGTCCAGCATAGTTTTTATCTTGTTCCCTTATTGATTCCATACCTGGGATCCTGCTTCACCCCTTTTCTCCCTTTCCTCCAGGAAGACCACTGTCACCCTAAAAGAATTAAAAACAATCACAACAAAAAAGAAGCTCCATTTCCTATTTTCTTTCTTTTTTTTGGTCATACCTTGCGATGCTCAGGGGTTACTCCTGGATCTTCACTCAGGAGTTACTCCTGGCGGTGCTAGGGGGACCATATGGAATGCTGAGGATCGAAACTGGGCTGACTGCATGCAAGGCAAATGCCCTACCTACTGGACTATCGCTCCAGCCCCAGTTTCCTATTTTCTTAATGAAAAGAAATTTCAGAATGATCTTTAGTGCTTGAGGAGAAGATTACCTGTTCTCCATTTAATCCATCAATTCCAATTTCCCCATTTTGTCCCTGAAAAGACAGATGTGATCAGAACAGAAGGCACTGCATTCTTTTTGCGAGGCAAAACTCTAACTTTGTGCTCTGTATAGAGTGCCTTTGTTAAACTAGCACCATAAAACACACAAGATTATAAAGTAATAATAACTCAGCAGATACAATATATTGCATATAATAAAAGATGAGCAAAAATAAATTGAAAGGGATAGTACTAGTACTAAGAAAGAAAGGTCAACAGAAACTTCATCTATACAATGTATTAATCAATAATTTAAAAAAATAAAACCATTTCTAGATACAGATGGGCAGATAGATAGCAGACAATTAATCCATACCTCTTGTCCATTTAGTCCCCGTTGTCCCTGAAATCAGAAATGATAGAAGTTTCTTAGTCTTAGAGAATGGAATTGTTGTTGAGAAGAGTTTGAAAAGTCTTCAGTGACCCTTACCTTAGGGCCTTTGGCACCAGAGCATCCCTTGGTCCCTTGTTCTCCCATGGGTCCAATGGCACCTCTGTCTCCCTGAGAAATAGCACAAACCCAGATAATCTTTTCCTATTCTATTCCGCAATCTCTCAGAAATTTCACAACCATTTTCATTAGAAAAGAATGATTATTTTTATTAAGTTAGAATTCAAGTTTAGAATTTTATTTAGAATAAATTTAGAATTCAATTTAGAATTCAAGTTTATGAAAACTAAAAATGGAAGTCAGTTAAAGGGGACTCTGATGCCAGTCCCTCGCTTTGGTTCCTGTCTGGATGTGGTCCTAACTGTGGAAGGTCCTAAAGAAAACAGATGTGGACAACTCACAACTAAAACATATTTTCAAGTTTTTAGGAACTATTCCAGAAGCAGATAACGCAAATGGGTGAGTCTTTAGAGAAGGGTGTGTGAATGATCTAAGCAAAAGGCAAGATTACTGGATCAAAATCCCATCTTTATTTTTTCAACTCATTTTTTAAACTCTCCTTTCAACTGTTGTCTGGAGGATTCCAACAGTCTGTGGAATCATGAAAGCTGGAAACATATAAAACATATATACTGTTGTAAACTTCCCTCCAAATGGTGACAAGTCTATGTCCTTTCACCGTTCCTAACCTATCCACTCATACATCACACCAAGATTAAAAAGTTTTTTGTATCATACCAACAACTACATAATTTCCTCTTATGATGGTTGCCTCATCACCTCCAATGTTGACTGAGTTTACTTTCTAAACCCATGCTACTGTCATTTTTATAACAGCGCTTAAAACCATTCACTTATTGCCTGTCAACTAGCAGACACATTCCAAATTGCCCGGAGGATATTAAAAACCCTCAGTATTCCTTTCACTGAGTCCTGGATTCCAGTCATGGTGGCAGTTCCATCCTGCAGACTCACAATTCTCTAACCCCAGTTACATGCCTCTTGAATACATTTGCTCTCTCAATACTAGAACGTTTCTTTCCCACAAACTCTGGAGAAATTTCTGTTTGTCCATTGTAGGTTGGTTCAAAACCTACTCCCTTGCTTGTCTGAAGCCTCTATTTCCAGAAAACCATTTATGCTGTACTTCACCTAGAATTGTGTGCCCCCTAGAATAATATTGAATGTAGCATCTAGAACCACCCTTCTCTTATGCAGCATCTAGAACCACCATTCTCTTATTTGCTTTTCCACTACTTTTAATGAACCATTTTTTCTTATTCTAGGACCTTCCACTATGTATCACTGTATTACTGTATCACTGTCTTCCTGTTGTTCATCGATTTGTTTGAGCAGGTACCAATAACATCTTCATACTTCCTGTTGCAAGCAAGTGTAGCTCAAGGGCATCTGCTTGCTCCAGGGACAGGAAGAGCCTCAAACCATTCTTCAGGTCAAGGAATTGAGGTCCATAATTGTTACTAGTTTTTGGCATAACAAATAAACATGTAAAGCTTGCCATGCTCTGCCATGTAGGTGGTATACTATCAGTAGGAAAGCTCTCATCTCGAGCATTTACTGATGAAACTTATAGGGGAAAGATCAGGTTTTTGCTTGGATGGAGCTCTGAGAAACTATGCAT
This sequence comes from Cryptotis parvus, assembly GCA_021461705.1. Lineage (NCBI taxonomy): Eukaryota > Metazoa > Chordata > Mammalia > Eulipotyphla > Soricidae > Cryptotis > Cryptotis parvus. Next base: position 112,768 of record JAJIBD010001797.1, read on the forward strand.
GTGGTTCCACTATGCATGTGGTAAGAAACTTCCTATAAAATTTCAAGGTAAATAATGAGTAAATGGATTAATGTACTTGTAAATTGATCTTTGACAAATGTGGCAAATTCTAAGACTTTAAGTGGAAGATAGAATAACTGGGTGAATGTAAAGGATAAAGGATGGAAAGAGATAGATGCAAGGAAAAATAGGACCTTGGTAATATGGTGTATTGGTTTTTCTGAGGAAAGTGGAAACGAAGGGGAAAATCTGGATGGTGGTTTAACTCACTAGTAAACAAGATACCTGCATTGAGTCATTGTAAAGTGTGGGTGGACAGTCAGAGAGGAGATAATAATTAATAAACTGCCAACCCCCCCCCGAACCAAAGCATCATCAGATTTAGCAAAGATTATTTTGTACAAATCCTTAGGTTCTAAATTTCTTAGCCTTCCTTTGAATTAAGATAAATAGTTTCACACTGTCAATAAGTATTTGAGAACAAATGAAAAACACCATCCACTTACGGGAATGCCTTCTTCACCCAAATAGCCTTCACTTCCTTTAGAACCTGGGGGTCCCTGAAAATAAGGAAATGGAGGAGACATGAGCACCCCACAGAGCAGAAGCTAGAGGTAAACCAACAGAAGTACTAAACTTTACAGTCTTATTTTGAATTAGAACATCAAGAATTTGAAAACAGTCTCCCCTTCTTCAGGTAAGACTACCTTTCTACACATAATAATAAATGAAATTTTGAGATAAGTATCTAGATAATTCATGAGTATGTGTGTGTGCAAGAGCAAATCATGACATTGTCCACAGTCCTCTCTGCTGTTCTATAAAGTTATGGTTTTTGTTTTGCTTCATTTTTGCAGACAGTCAAATGAACACAGCTATAGTTGCCCTGGCAGGCTAGAATTATTCTCTTTTCATTAAAAGCATAGTTTTAGTATCTTTGCATACTATTTTTGCATAGAAAAATAGACCCCACACACTTCTTTCTATTGTTTCTGAACACTTATTTTTAAAATTGTTTTTATCACTTGCTTTTGCTTAAAGTTCAGGCATTCAGAAAATAATATGTTCAAAATTTTTTGTTCAGAAACAGCTATGGTGATTTGGGAGTTACAGCATTGTTTATAAATTATTCAAAAAATCAAACTTTATATATATATATTTATATAAGCTAGTTTTAAAATATTGTATATATTATGTATACAATCCAGTCGGTAATGGTTCTAGTCCAGTGGCCGTCTCCAAATCACATTACATGTCCAGCCCATCTGATTTTCGATGCATTGTCAGACGAGACAGCATCCCTGACTCTGGAACGGTGACAGAGGTCAGAGCTCCAGATTCCTTCTCTCACTTGAGTGAGGCATAATATTCCAAGCATAGCTCTTTCAATTCCTCTTTGGGAGACCCGAAGAGCATTCTCATCCTGCTTTTGTAGGGCCCAGGTCTCTGAGGTGTATGTTAATGCAGGGAGAATGGTAGAGTAGAAGAGATGTGCCCAGAGCCAGAGGTTCTTTGTCCTTTTAGCTAATTCTTCTATGTTTTTGAAGGCATTCCATGCCACTCTTTTCCTCCTGTGCAGCTCAGGTTTTAGGTCATTCATTATGTTGACTTCTTGACCTAGGTACACATAACTGCTGCATTCAGAGATGTTCGTTCCATTGAGAGTGAACGGGGCCTCTGGAACTAGTTTATTTTTCATGAACATAGTTTTGTTGAGATTCAGCTGTAGACCTATCTTTCCATATTCTTGGTCAAAGTCAGCCAGCATTTGTGCCACTTGGTTAATGCTTGATGTTATTAGAATGATGTCATCAGCAAAGCAAAGGTGGTGTAGTCGCCGACCGTCTATCTTCACTCCCATTCCTTCCCATTCTAATTGTCACATGATGTTCTCGAGGGTGGTGCTAAAGAGTTTTGGTGAAATGGTATCACCCTGCCAAACCCCTCTTGTGACATCAATGATCACTTCCTTGTAGAATGGTGAGATCCTGGTGGTGAATCCGTAATAGAGCTCACAAAGGATCTTGATGTATTGGGTTTGAACACCCTGTTTGGCTAGGGCTTCAATAACCGCTTTGGTCTTCACAGAATCAAAGGCTTTCTTTAAATCAATGAACGTGAGACAGAGCAGCATCTGGAACTCCCTAAAAATCTCAGAGCTTGGTTACCATGTGGATATGGTCAATTGTGCTAAATCCTTCCGGAAGCCAGCTTGCTCACATGGTTGTCCTTCATCTAATGTTCTGCCAATTCTGTTCAGGATGACTCTAGTGAACAGTTTGTAGATGACGGACAACAGGCAGATGGTGCGATTGTTCCCAATGTCGTGGATGTCTCCCTTCTTGAACAGTAGAACTGTCCTGCTGGTTTTCCATTGGGAGGGCACCTTGCATTCAGATCTTGCATTCAGACAGATAGCTTGTGAAGAGCCGAGTCAGTGTATTGATGAGTACTGATGGCAGTGTATTGATGAGTACCAGTTGGATCCCACAGGATGTCAAAAGATCACGTGGCCACCCACCTACAAGATGGTCAGACTTTTTCATCAAGACCCTGAATGAACGGTTTGAGGCTCTTTGTATTCCTGAAGCAAGCAGATGCCATTGGGCTACACTGGCACATGATAGGGTCAAATGGAAATGTTACTGGCGCCTGCTCGAGGAAATTGATGAACAACGGGATGTCTAGTGATCTAGCGATCTAGTGATTATATATACAATACTGCCTATTTTTTAATATATGTATAAAACAAATGTATAAAATATTTATATATAAAATATTATATATAAAATACTTATATATAAAACTAGGCAGTATTGAAATTATCATATAGCATTTGTACATATTTAAACATTTCCTAAAATCCAAAATTGTATTTTATTTATTTATTTACTTATTTATTTATTTTTTTGCTTTTTGGGTCACACCCAGCAATGCTCAGGGGTTACTCCTGGCTCTGCACTCAGGAATTACTCCTGGTGGTGCTCAGGGGGACCATATGGGATGCCGGGATCAAACCCAGGCCGGCAAGGGCCGGCCGCTAGCAAGGCAAATGCCCTACCCGCTGGGCTATCGCTCCTGCCCCCAAAATTATATTTTAATACTTTCAGTTATATAAGCTTTATTGGTTAGAAAATAAACTAATATGTTGTTGGTTACTATTTTTCAAATTAACCTGCCTTTGATGTAGCTCAGGTTCAGAGTGACATTTTAGTTTGGTAAAATGGAGTGCAACATCTTAACATCTTTCACTATGTTATGGTGATGTGTTCTAGCTTGATTTTCAGCAGGCTGCACAATATTCTTCTACTTGATTTAAATGACCCTGCTGCTATTTAAAAATATCCTACAGCTCGTTCTCCCCCGCCCCCCCCCAGTATCCTTGTCATCTCTGCCAGAACACTGAATAATTAAGGATCTTGGCAGTTATTTCTCCTGAGGCTTTGCTAGAAAGTTTCTCTCTCTCTCTCTTTCTGTCTCTCTTTACTTTTTGTTTTAATAGACTGATTATATACTCAAATGACTATAATTTGCCTTCTTAGATAAACACAATAAAGTTACCTCAGAGATACTACCTTGAAGTTAAAATTGTCACTTATTTCTCAAATCTAAAAGATATTACGCATTCAAATGTAGAGATCCTTAAGTTAGCTAAAATCACCCTTCTCCCAGATGGGCCAGGATCTCCCATGGTGCCATCTTCCCCCATGCACTTGCAGAATAAACAGCAGCACGTCCTTTCAGCAACATTGACCTTGGAGGAAAAAAAAGCAAAGATCACATTGGGTGTCACTGCTTCTCAAATCACGCATGAAAGCACCAGGTATGATTCAAATTCCACAACTATATCAGTAGCCCAGTCACCCATGTGGCTGAGCTCTGGAGAGAATGGACAGGGTATTCTTCTGCTTCCATGATCCTTTTGGAGCATCCTCCACCACCCTGGTACCGCAGGTAGAGGAATATTCTACCACCCATAGAGCATCCCTCTACCATAGGAGGAATTCAGACTCAACTTAAAGACGAATGTTCTCACAATGGAATCAACATAGACACAGCTCACTCCGTGCATACTAATTTATGAATGGAACTTCCTAGATCCTCCCTACTCCAGCATTGACCATGATGTTATTGATTACCCTATATAATACTGTTTCAAATAGTTTACTCAATCAAATGAATGCTGGCTATTTTCTCCTTTTCCTGCTTTGCAGGCCAGAGGATTTAGACAGTGCTCAAAGTCACATTGTTAGGAACCAAATTCAATAGTAAACACTTCCAAAATTGTTTGTCATAGGATTTAAAGACACTAATTACATGCTCAGCATTTTCGAAGTACATATGGGGGATGGGGGGCAGCTAATGTTCCTCTTCATAGACATGGGGAAAATATTCCTCTTAAATACTTGTCAAAAACCCATGATTATGTATTACATTTTTTGATTATGTATTATAAAATGAATTTCAGTCACTAGTTTATCTTCCTCTAAATAATCTGCATGGTTAATTTCTATTTTATAATGAACCCATGAAATTTATTATTAAATTATTTTATTTATTTTTTTTTATTTATTTATTTATTTATTTAAGTATTTTATTATACCACCGTGAGATATACAAATAAAAAGATATACAATTAAAAAGTTCATGTTTGGGTTTTGGTCATACAGTGTTCCAGCACCCGTCCCTCTACCAGTGCCCATCTCCCACCACCAACATCCCCGGTTCCCTCCCCCTTCCCCAGCCCACCTCCATGGCAGGTTCTTTATTTCTTTCCCTTTCTCTCTCTTTATCTTTTCCTTCCCTTCCAGACTATGGATTACAGAACCAGACTTGAATCCATAAAGTACATTGAAGAAAATATAGGAAAAACCCTCCACGACATTGAAGTTAAAGGCATTTTCAAAGGTGAAACATCACTAACAAAGCAACTAGAAGAAAGGATAAACATATGGGACTACATGAAACTAAAAAAGCTTCTGCACCTCAAAAGAAACAGTGACTAAGATACACAAGCAGTCCACAGAATGGGAAAGAATATTCACCCAATACCCATCTGATAAGGGGTTAATATCCAGGATATATCAGGCACTGGTAGAACTTTACAAGAAGAAAACAAACAATCCCATCAAAAAAATGGGGAGAAGAAATGAACAGAAACTTCAGCAAGGAAGAAATTTGAATGGCCAAAAAACATGAAAAAATGCTCATCATCACTAATCATCAGAGAGATGCAAATCAAAACAACAATGAGATACCACTTTACACCACAGAGACTGGCACATATTCAAAAGAGCAAGAACAACAAGTGCTAGCGTGGATGTGGGGAAAAGGGACACTCATCCATTGTTGGTGGGAATGCCGGCTGGTACAGCCTTTCTGGAAAACAATATGGACTTTCCTCCAAAGACTAGAAATTGAACTCCCATTTGACCCAGCCATACCACTCCTGGGAATCTACTCTGGGAAACCAAAAATACGCAGCGGAAACACCATCCCTACTTTTATGTTCATAGCAGCATTATTCACAATAGCCAGAATATGGAAGCAACCAGAGTGCCCGAAAATCGATGACTGGATAAAGAAGCTTTAGTGCATCTACTCAATGGAATACTATGCAGCTGTTAGGAAAAATAAAGTTATAAAATTTGCCTATAAATGAATATTAAATTATTTTAAATTGTTTGCAGTTAATACCATGTTTTCCCTTATTGGATTGTCTCAATCTTTGTAGTGAGAAATATCCCATCAAAATGCTAGTATGATGAAAAGTGAAAAATTCTGTTAAAAGTTTAGTAATTCCCCTTCTTTTCCCGTTTTGTAATGCTCTTTTTTTTCTGACAGTAGAAAATCATCTTTTCTCACTAAACAATCTTTGAAACACTAATAAAGCTTCAAAGATATTAAGCCAAATACTAATGACAGAATAATGAATTCCCTGACTCCCTCCATACTATCACTTTTCTTAAGATCACCCAAATTCTATAGCATTAATTGTTTTGCTATTAACGTGAAAAGTGATTCCTAATTCTTTTCTTAAACAGTGCTTCATTTATGTGGTATTTAAAAACCAATAGGCTTGTTTTCAAGCATGATTCCATCTTCCTATGAACCATCAATACAAATTTTGAAATATAATTGTTGGGAAGATAAATTATGTAGAATAGTGTCATCTTTTCCATGTAGAAAGGGACCATTAACAGAAATTTCTGTGTAAGAAATTATTGTTATGCAATTACAACACTAGAAAAAACTGTGTTGAAACATATATTTATATGCAAATTCCATAGGTGGAAAATAGCAGGGACAAGACTTCATAGGAAAGCATTCTTATATGCTGACTAGAGATTTTATAAATCAAAAGAAAATTACAAAGTATTGATCATTTCTTAAGGTGAATGTATATAACTTGGAAATAGCTTAACACTCTAGTTTGGGTCTTGTATTTTTCCAAAGAAATATCATTCAATAGTATCTTATGTAGGCATGAGGTTCTGAAGATAGAAACATAAGGCAAAAGTTTCAAGTAGACAGGACAGTCAAAATCAAGACAATCAAAATCTTTATGGCTTATTCAGAATTAAAGAAGAGGCCCTGCTCTCCTGCATTAGTTTTTCATGCATTGAAATAGATCATTTTTTTCTGGCTTCTCTTTAAATGTAATGAATACTCATTTCAGGTCACAATGTAGGAAAACACACACCTTTAAGACCAGAATTATGATTCATGTGGTAGAAAACATTTAAAATCTGCAAGGATATAAGAACCTAACTGAAGCTTTATTCAGTTACCCTTGACCCTCGTTCATTGGCTGTAATTTGGGGTGGGTATAGATTCCACTAAATCTTTTCTTTTGTCTTTCTCCTCTTTTTCTTGCCATGCATATATTAGATATTCTTTAATATACCTCCATAATATTCTGTTTCTTTCAAGATACCCCTTTTTTCTTGTCTTTTTTCCACACATTCTCATAGTTCTCAACTCAAAAAAATAAATACCTTTTAAATCCAATCTTTACGCCCAGAGAGAAAATGTAAAGACACCATTTTTTTTGGCCACCTTGAAACTTTTTTTTTTGGGGAGCAAGAGATGGCTCAGTGGTTAAGTGACTGGGCCAGCCACAGCAATGGTTCAAAGGATAATTCCCATCATTACAACATCAACAAAAGGAAGAAGGGGAGAAGGACAAACACTTTTCCTGTGTTCTTTTGTGGTTGTTTTTACTTTTCATTAACTAATTTACAGGGGTGGGTGAGCCATACCTGGTGATACTCAGGGCTTACTTCTGGCTCTGTGCTTAGGGATCACTCCTGGTGGTGTTCATAGTACCCTATAGGGTGCTGTTGCACTACACTAGTTCCCAGAGCCTTTGCACCTTGCCTGGAGTTACCTCCTGCAGGCCACTTTGTATATAAAGGGAGGAAAACAGTTTGGATCTGTGACTTTATGCAGCAGTGTATCTTGCCATGTATTCTATGTTAGCTGGTATAAATATTTTCTCTCATGCTACCACAATCATTATGGGACTAGATAGATCTTACCAGTATATTTACCTGGTTGAAGACACTAGCTTTTTTTCTTAATAACTTACCAGGTGCTTTGAAAGTCGGCTCCCAAGATCCCTCATTCCAAGTGTAAGTTGGGTTCGGTACTCAAATCCTTTCCCAAATTCAATGTAGGGAAGTTCTGTTAGGTCACTTGAATCTGTGGCTCCATCCAGAGCAACAGTCAGCAGGGCATTCAGTCCTATGCAACAGAGTTTACAATTGTCCAGGTGAGGTGGGGGTTCCATTATCATAACTTTTTGCATTATCTGTTCAACTGTTATTCTAGGAAAGTGGTTGTGAGGAACATACATTTTCCTGTCTACTTCTCCCACAACCCCATATAAAATTGGCAAGTAACAAGATGATAATCAGCGAACAAAAGCAATCACACTTTTTTTAGACTAATTAAATTGGAGATAGGAGGAATGAGAATTCTCAATTTTCTGACAATTTGAAGTGAGACAAGAAAACAAAGGGGTCCACAGAGTAGGCTAAAAGTACAGAGAAATTTCTGTATCAAGAAAGAACGGTTTCAAATGTTTGCCATTCAAAGTAGATCTTTGGAATTGTGATACTGGCCTCACCCAGGATCAAGAATATCGGAAATACACATCCTAGACCTTCTTTGTGACTTAAATATGCACAGTAATATTTGAGAAGAGTGGCTCGAATGATCTCATTGGGAACAGATAATCCAGCTGGAGCTATAACTAGCCCCAAAACACCAAGAAATTATTAGTCCAGTAATTAGAAACAAATGAATCCTAATCATCTGGAGGGATTCATAAGCTTGGGGTTTTATAGACCAGAAAATTTCAACGAAAATTTTGGAAGACTAGCAGAAGGTTGACTTATTCTGCAAAGTAAGAACATTAAATGATAGTAATAAAGCTGCCAATCATCTCAGTGGGGGGTAACCATAGCAACAAGATGTGCTCTCCTCTATTAATAGTAACTGAGAGACTGAAAGTTTGTTAAGTGTTTTACATGCAGTGTAAGAGACAAATACAACCATGACAGGCATGTGAAATCATTATTTTGATTACAAAGACCAGTAAACTGAAGCTTGGGACATTCAATGACTAATCCAAGAAGCAATTTTAGGTTGTCACCTAGACAACCCAATTCCAGAGTCTGCATATTCAAAGGACCTTTTCATAAATAAAATATAGTAATGACCATCATCATTTAAGTTTTGAAATAACTAAATTGTAGTAATTTAGTTATTTTAGACATTTTAATAACTAAAATGTAGTAATGACCATAATCACATCATAAAGAACAGTCCTCAAATACTATAACTTCATGAAGACCTGACTACTGGAATATATTTTCTCATTTTGATAAGAATGGGTAGAAAATTCTTTGGCTGGAACTCAGAAACCAGTGGACCAGAACAGATAAAGGACCACTCCAGGATATAAATATTACATCTTATATCTCTTCTTCTATCTATAGGTTCATATGATACAATTTTGTATGAAATTGAGATGAGAGGAGAATGAAGAGAACATAGTTCCAGGATCTATTTGAGATTTAGGAGAAGGAAAATGTGGTTGGCTGCAGTGAAATACATAAATACCTAAACAAAGGGACTCAGCTCCTCATAGCTTTCCAGGAATTTCCTTATTTTTTGTGCTAATAATCTATGTCTTATACAAAGCAAATGTGGACTTAGAGTCACTCTTGCATGAAAGAGAATAAAGAGGAGATATGAGTGTCTGGTTGGGCTGGGAGAGTTGAAGAAGGATGAATTCATCCAATTAAAATAATGATTGAGAGAGAGCGAGCATGCTATAGGCTGATTTCCAAAGGAAAAGCATTACATCCTCCCCCCCATAAATTCTAGTAAATGTGAAAATTTAAGAGATGAAATCATAGATGTCAGCTAGCAAGAAATAAGAATATACCTACTATTTGTAACTATTTTTTCTCAGATTGGGGACCCCAACACTGCTCCTTTAAAACTGATCCCATAAGTGAATAAGAAAGATGAGTTAAGGAAGAAGTGATTTCAAAGTATGGTAGGAAAAAGAATTGCTAGGCAGAGGATGAGGATATATAACTTAGAGCTCAGTCGAGCTTGTGTGTGTGAGGCCCAGAGCTTGGTTCCCAGGACAAACAAAAGAGAATCAATGAAAGTGGCAGCTGCCATGCAAAAATCCTTCTCTCCAGCTATCCTTCTGTTTCATTGCAATTGCACAGTTTCTGTGTGCTTATATGTGGCTGGAGAGAGGGAAGGTTTTCCTAAATCAATAACTCTAAGGTCCAGAAGTCACTGAAATCACCTGTTTAATTATGGAAGCCAGAACAACTGGGGTCTCCTTATCCTCAACAAATGAAAAAACATTTGGCATTTCAAAAGAACATGATACTGTAACTGTCTTTATTTCTCTTATTCAAAGAGTTTGAATTACTGAGGACATTAACAACCTATCTTCTGAATTTTAACTCATCTAAACTAGTTTTTCCTTGGAAATTGGAAGAAAAAAAGATGGATATCAGAAATCTGGGTGTTTCAAGAGAAACATCCAATAAGACATAAAAATATTAAGAGAGAAAGAAGAAAACATGCCAAGTCTTGAATTCTTAGTCAAGGGAGAACTACAATGTTCATCCCTATGGCACCAGCAATATTACAGAACATGGGGACAATCAGAGACAATGTCTGCAGACATTTCAGAGGAAATTAGTGATTTGAGTGAAAGGATAAGACTTTGTGTTCTGCAGTGTTTCAAATGCATTGAAAATAGTAGATGCCAAAGTTTTCTGAGAACTTCTTTGCTCTGCTGAGTGCATCATAGTAGGGAGGTTGGCAAGTTCAGGGTTATTTGAAAGCCTGGAATGTTCAGAGACAGAACTGAGTCCTGAGGTTCCCAAGTTAATGTACATTCCTTACCCAATCCTCCCCCCATACCTCCTACCTTCTTTTCTAAGTTCATCAGATTTTTGTTCAAGTTTTTCAATATCCTCATCCAATCCATCTGAAAACAAAAGAATCACCTAGGAAAGTAGAAAAAATAAGAAAAGAAAAAAAATGAGCAAAAATGAGGTAATTGCAAACCCAGACCAACAAAACAAAACCAAGTTACCTTTCCTCGAGCTGCTGATTTATTCTGAAATGTATTCCATAGAGAATTCAAGAGGTTTGCATTGAGGAGAGATGGTCCTTTCACTGTTACATCCTTCAAGCTGTTCAGTATGGCGTCACTGTAGATCTCAAACTTGGGTGTGTATTTTTCCATGGCATGGGTCACTTGAAAAGCCATGCTAACCTGAGTCTCTGTACCCACCTCGCAGCTGACCCCATTGAGGGAACTGATGGCACGTAAGATATTTGGAAGGTAGGTTTCCATCCAAGACTGACCTTCAAGCAAAGTCTGTCCCTTCTGCTGAGTTGAGATGTCAAATCCTACCACAACATCCACAAAACAGTCTAGAATTCAAAGGAAAAGAAACATTTATAAGAACATAATTTACCTTTAACTGATTTGGATGTCATGCTTGCATCAGGGGACTTGAATTTTTATTCTAGTCCTTTAGACTTTTCTAGTTGTAAAATTGGGAAATAAGGAAGATCGTGAGTAAATCAGAGAAGAGATTATATATATATGTATATATATACATACATATAAACATGTCACAATATAAAGTTATACATATATTCTAGCTGGAATATAATCTAATTGATGTAAATTATATTTTAAATATACTTAAATGTATTTATATATAATGTGAAACATGTCATTGATATAAAAATATTGTTAGTTTGGTATCTAGATGAATTTCTAATAAAATTCTGATTTCAATGTGGCTGTTGGAAAGAACGTCAAATCACTTGAATATCTCTAAAAGTTCTCATGGATTTTTTAATTTTTTTACTTTTTAATTTATTTTTATATTTTGGGGCACACTCAGGTATTAATTTTTTGGGAGGATATGCACACCCAGCTCTATAGTACCGATTTACTCCCGGCACTGATCAGAGGACCATATGGGATGCTGGGAATCAAACCCAGGTCTACCATATGCAACACAAATACTCCACCCACTATAATCACACTCTGGCTTCTCTTGTCGAAATTTCAAGTCTGCATTAGGAAATTTATATCACATTACTTATTAAATGAGGGCTTCAACTAAAATTAAACCATAATAATTATAAGGAAAATATAAAATCTTTGTATGGAGAAAGCAGAAAGAAGAGCAGAAATACTGGAAGATGCAGCAGAAGCCGGGAAAAGCATTCACACTGCCCGCCTGTCCTTCGCCAACTATAAGACCAAGATGACTGCCCTCCGACGCCCTGATGGATCTATCACATCTTCCAGAAAGGCAATGGAGAAGATTATCCAGGACTTCTACTCAAATCTCTTTGATAGCCACGTCCACCTGCCCACATACCAAATTCCACAGGATGGATATGTCATTCCCAACGTTCTCCCTTCTGAAATCCGACATGCCATCTAGTCGGTAAAGAAGGGAACAGCACCAGGCCCAGACAAAGTCAGACCCGAACACCTGAAGAATCTGCCATCGGTACTCATCAATACACTAGCTCGGCTCTTCACACACTACCTGTCTGAATGCAAGGTGCCCTCCCAATGGAAAACCAGCAGGATAGTTCTACTGTTCAAGAAGGGAGACATTCACGACATCGGCAACTATCGCCCCATCTGCCAGTTGTCCGTCATCTACAAGCTGTTTACACGAGTCATCCTGAACAGGGTTAGCAGAACACTAGATGAAGGACAACCATGCGAGCAAGCAAGCTTCCGGAAAGGATTCAGCACAGTCGACCATATCCACACAGTAACCAAGCTCATTGAGGTTTGTAGGGAGTACAAGATGCCGCTCTGTCTCATGTTCATTGATTTACAGAAAGCCTTTGATTCTGTGGAGACTGAAGCAGTCATCTAAGCCCTAGCCAAACAGGGTGTTCAAACCCAATACATCAAGATCCTTCGTGAGCTGTATTATGGATTCACCACCAGGATCTCACCATTTTACAAAGAAGTGATCATTAATGTGAAAAGAGGGGTTCGGCAGGGGTGATACCATTTCACCAAAACTCTTCAGTGCCACCCTCGAGAACATCAGGCGACAATTAGAATGGGAAGGAATGGGAGTGAAGATAGATGGTCGGCAACTACACCACCTCCGCTTCGCTGATGACATCGTTCTAATAACACCAAACATTAGCCAAGTGGCACAAATGCTGGCTGACTTCAACCGAGAATGTGGAAAGATAGGTCTACAGCTGAATCTAAAGAAAACAATGTTCATGAAGAATGAACTAGTTCCTGAGGCCCCATTCACTCTCAATGGAACAAACATCTCTGAATGCAGCAGTTATGTGTACCTAGGTCGAGAAGTCAACATGATGAACTACCTAAAACCTGAGCTGCGCAGGAGGAAGAGAGCGGCATGGAATGCTGTCAAAGGCATCGAAGAAATAGCTAAAAAGGACAAAGAACCTCCGGCTCCGGGCACATCTCTTTAACTCCACCATTCTCCCTGCATTAACATATGCCTCAGAGACCTGGGCCCTCCGAAAGCAGGATGAGAATGCTATTTGGGTCTCCCAGAGAGGAATCGAAAGAGCTATGCTTGGAATATCACGCCTCACTCAAGTGAGAGAAGGAATCCCGGAGTTCTGACCTCCGTTGCTATTCCAGAATCAGGGACGCTGTCTTGTTTGCCAAGGCATCAAAAATCAGATGGGCTGGACATGTAATGTGATTTGGAGACAACCGCTGGACTAGAGCCGTTACCGACTGGATCCCACAGGATGTCAAAAGATCACATGGCCGCCCACCTACAAGATGGTCTGACTTCCTTGTAAAGATACTAAAGGAACGGTTTGAGGCTCTTCGTATTCCTAAATCAACCAGATGCCATTGGGCTACATTGGCACATGATAGGGTCCAATGGAAATGTTACTGGCGCCCGCTCGAGCAAATCGATGAATAACGGGATTCAGGTGAAGTGATCAAGTGATGGAGAAAGCCACTTAGAAAAATAAGTACAAGACACACAGGGCAGAGCTGCTACCGGCTCTCCCTGCACTCTGATAATGATGCATCTGTCCAGGAGGGGAGGGCAGGTTCTGGTACTGGCCTGCCATCCCAATAGAGCCTTGAAAGAAGCCAGAGGAACCTCACACACCATAATCACAGCCATTTTCAAGGTCCTGACTCCACAGCTTGTCAGAGCCCCACCCAAGAGAGAAGTCGACTTCAAGCCCAGGTATGCAGGTCTCGGCTGCTAAAGACACTGGGCTTTCATGGAGATGGAGGTGGGGTCCATTCACCCACCTCTGTCCTGTCTGAAAATCCCGGTGGACCCACCCACAAACTGCTTCTAGGCTGTCCGCCATGATCCAGAGACACAGACACAAAGGGCAGAGCTGCTATTGGTTCTCCCTGTGGTGCTGTGGCCACACAATATCTTAAACTAGTAGAAAACAGCTATGTTCTAGAAACTCAAAAAGTGGATGAAGAAGAGAAATAGGCCAGATTCACCCATAACAAACCAAAAAAAAGTCATGACTTTATCAATAACATTGCCATATATGGGCTGTAATGGTCAATATAATTAGTGCTGGCTAAGGGGCAGGCATAGGAGTGGAGGGGGGGTTGAGTGGGAAATGGAGGTCTTTGGTGGTGGTGGGAACACACTGGTGGTGGGATTGGTGTTGAATAATGAATCTTTCTAACAACTGTACTGTGAAAAACTTTGTAAATCATGGTGTTTTAATAAGCAACAAAAAAAAGAAAAACAAGTACAAAGGAGACTAAAGTAGTACTCCTTAAACTTTTACCACTTGTTACCTTCTTTGACTGAGAAATTTGACATGATCCTGGGAGTATATAGGTGTGTAATATAGGTACATAAATCTAACACTAGATGATAATAAATCATGGAGAAATTTATTTTAAGCTGACTCCACACTAAACTGTACAGATTTTGATCCACAGTTGAAGAAATTAGGGTTGAAAGGGATGTTTTTGAGACTTATCTTCCTAATCCTGCCCGTTCAGGGTGGTATGGCCGTAGACCATAATCGAGAGACTCACAGACATGGGGCAGAGCTGCTACTGGCTCTCCCTGTGCCCAGCCACTCACGAGATTCCCAGGGGAGATGGCGGGTTCTAGCCCTGGCCCACCACCCCAGCAGAAGTCTTGCAACAAGCCACATGACCCCACTCCATGAGGGCCTCCATTTTCCACATCTGGACTCCCTCTCGTCGAACTCCACCCAGTAGACCAGCCTATCATAGCCCGGCTATCTGGATTTAGAGATGACTACAAGAGTATGCTACCTGCACGGCAGAGCCTGGCAAGCTACCCGTGTCGTATTTGATATGCCAAATACCAGTAACAATTATAGACCTCATTCCCATGATCTGATGGAATGGTTTGAGGCTCTTTATGTTCCTGGAACAAGTATTTGCCCTTGGGCTCTACTAGCATGAGACAGGACATATGGAGATCTTACTGGTGCCCGCTCGAGTAAATCGATGATGAATGGGAAGACAGTGATATCTTCCTAATCAATCAGACTCCTCTTCAAGGTTTCCTAATATCTTCTGTGAAAGAAAAAAAACCCTTCAAACCTTTGAGCTCTAGGTTGGTTGAAGACGTTGGGCACATATTCAACCATATCAACAATGGTGTCACCTTTAGATCTCAGACACTCAAGAAGATGTAATCACTCATTTAGGGTCAAGAAATATTCAATAAGTACAGAATCACAGTGATTTACTGGAGCTAGAGTGACAGTACAATGGGCCGGGCAATTGTCTTGCACACAACCAACTTGGGTTTGATCCCTGGCACCTCATACAGTCTCCCAAACTCCCACCAGGATGATTTATGAACGCAGAGCCAAGAGTATGCCCTGAGCACCAATGGGTATGCCTACCCAGCCCCAAAACAAAACAAAGCAAAAAATAAAATAGACTATTTTTATTTTTATTCTTATTTACTTTAGGAACAGTTAACTAGAAGAGATTTGATTTTTTTTTTTGATAGGATAGAAGTTCTCCCAAGCTGTTCTTGGAAGACCAGAGAATTTTCTGCTATCCTGGCAATTTTCTGCCAACTAGGCCAGAGGTTCAATATGAGGACCCAAGAATGCTTCTTGGATCAATGATGCTGAGAATTACCCAGGATACCCAGATGGTATTCAGAGGCTTTCAGGGCTGTGCTCAGATATGCTTGGGGACACTGTGGTGGTGTTGGGGATTGAACTGGGTTCAGCTCCATACTAAGAATATGCCTTAATGCTTGCATTTTCTCTTTAGTTCCAGAGATTTGACACTGTAAACTGAGTTTCCTAAAGGAAAACTAATTAGAAAAGGACAAAGTCACATGGCATTATACATTCTTCTTTCAAGATCTTTTCCAGTTGGCTAAAACCTTTAACCTTTTTCTAGAAAATGCAA
The DNA here is from genome assembly GCA_021461705.1 of Cryptotis parvus. NCBI lineage: Eukaryota > Metazoa > Chordata > Mammalia > Eulipotyphla > Soricidae > Cryptotis > Cryptotis parvus. The sequence goes on from JAJIBD010001797.1 coordinate 128,765, forward strand.
TACATACAACTTGCTTGATCAACTAAGAAAAAGTGTTGTTTGGTTTTAATTTGCTTTGTTTAGATTAATAGTTTTTTTTAGCTATTTGTTGTATGAACAAAAGATCACTCACATTATCTGTTAACACTGGTTAGTTAAACACTTTCAGGTCTTGAAAACAAAATGCTTAAAATAAGAGTCAATAGCTTGTTCATTTATAATGAAAAAGAGTTAAGTGAGGGAAAATAAAAGTACATGATCATCAATTTTCTCATTTATTGACTTACCTTAAATCTCATCTCACCATGAGATTTAAGGTAAGTCAATATTCTATAAAGATCTGAAAGGTGGGTATTATTTTAGAGTAATTATTTTTGGGGAAAATCTTGTTTTCAAAAAGCAGGATAGAGAGAAGCCAACCACAAGGAAACATCAGGAATCAGCCTTTTCAAAACTCCTCTTGAATTTCTTGAATGAATATTTTTATCTCTATCTTGAAACTCAAGGTTTCACACTTGAGAAAACATTGTTTTAGCCCCTGAACAAAAAAGTCATTTGGAGAGCAAGACAAGTTACTGCCTTCAAGGAAACGCGACTCCTTAAAAAGTAAACATTGGCGAAATGCCAAAATGACATTGAGTGATCTTGGAAAATGTCCCCTCTAAAAAGGCGTGTAAGTTCTTTGTCTATATTACTGAAAGCAGAAATCTAAGTTTAGTAAACAAATTTCCAGTGTTTACCTAATTAATTCAAATTGACAAATAGTTCTGTGGTAATCTGATCCTCAGATTGAAATTTGGGGACTAAATCCAGCCAGTTACAACAGGTGGTGGATGTAAATCCAGAGACTAGGCTTTCCAAGTCAAGTCGCTTCTCATGTTATAGTCTTGGAATTGGTAACAAGCTACAAGGATTGGGGGGCAGCAGCCCTCTAATCAAGAGCTCATTAAAATTAATAAGGGGTAGCAAAAATTGGACTTCCAAACAGAAATAATGAAACATTTCACTAGGACTAAAGAAAGGAGTGGGAACTGAAAAGAGACAATACACATAATGAACTTTATAAAAGTGCAAAATTGATATGTATGGACTAGAAAGTGTACTTTGGATTTTGATAATTCCTCTCCTAGGTGAGCAATCCATGGGATGAGCCTCTGGTGATGCCAGGCAGTGGCTATGAGTTGAAGTTCCCCATATGCCACCAGGGTGGATGGCCCAGCCCAAGGTATGCTGCCTATATTTTTGTAAGTCATATTTTACGTTTTCTGTTTCCATCCTATCTATAGAATGCAAGGCTGTTTCTGAGACAGTCAACACTTGACAATAAAACAGGCTTTGTGTGAAACAATTTTGCCCAAACTCTAGGCTAACATCTATTTTCTGAGCATGTTAAAGGTGGGTGAGGCTGAGCTGGAGTGTTCAGTGGGGTTAGGTGTGTGAAGTGCATTGAATCAATGTACAATTAGAGAGGATTTAACTTTATGAATAAGAAAATGAAGGCTAGGGACCTTTACCTAAGTATGTGCATTTCTTATTTATTTATTTATTTATTTATTTATTTATTTATTTATTTATTTATTTATTGCTTTTTTAGGGTCACACTCGGCAATGTTCAGGGGTTTCTCCTGGCTTTGCACTCAGGAATTACTCCTGGTGGTGCTTGGGGGACCATATGGGATACCGGGGATCGAACCCGGGTCGGCATGGGCTGGCCGCATGCAAGGCAAAGCCCTACCCACTGGACTATCACTCCAGCCCAGTATGTGCATTTAATAGGTCAAACTAAATAGATATATAGGTCCAAAGTCTGATTTATTTCATCTGCACTAGACTACTATCTGGTTTCCTTGATTTGGAGTTTGCAGTTTAAGAACTGGCACCGTCTGGGCTGGAGCGATAGTCCAGTGGGTAGGGCGTTTGCCTTGCATGTGGCAGGCCTGTGCCTGCCCAGGTTCAATCCCGGCATCCCGTATGGTCCCCGAGCACCGCCAGGAGTAATTCCCTGAGTGCAGAGCCAGGAGAAACCCCCTGAGCATTGCAGGGTGTGACCCAAAAAAAAAAAAGAACTGGCACCCTCTACTATATTTGTACATGCCTTTGTAGCTTTATCACTGTTCATTCCAGCCTCATCAGAACTCAACACTCAGTCTGACTACAATGGCAACATTCTTTCTTGCTAGAGTAATGACTTCAAATTTATCTTCATAAAGAGCACTTTCTTCCTTTATTTCTGCACTCATGACTGCTTTGTCTAAAGATAACTTACTTTATCTTTATATTCTTTGGGCATATGCTTATTTTATCTTTAAAGTTACACTTAGGATATATGCTTCTGAATTTTGACTTTCTACTTGGTTTTATTTCACTCAAGTAGAAAGAATCAATCTTTCAAATTTTCTCCTTAATAATTGGAAACGAGTATTTCATGTGAAGCAGGAAATGAAAGTGGAAGATTTGTCTGAGTTTATTAGACACATTTCAAAGTATAAGATCATAAAGCAGGATTTACAAAGAGACAAGTCCCTAGGCTTTAGTAGATTGCAGATTTTTAAACATGTATATTATATATTAGGTCTTTGGAAAGCTTTGAACCCAGAATTTAGAATAAAATTTTTTTTTGGGGGAAGAGCTGCTGAGGTACTGGGAAATCTTTTAACACACACACACTTTCACACATACAAAAGGAGAGGGGACCATTTCCTTTTTAACATCCAGTGATAGAAGCTTGAAGAGAGGTCAGAAATGACTGAAGTTTAGAAATTCTGCAAATGGAATACTGAATGACCAGTCGCTCTTCCTACAAAGAAGAGATGGTCAAGCTCTGGAAGGGAGGGACGTCTGGAGGGAGGAACTTCCAATATTCAGCAGGACAATTGCAACTGATGTGCTATTTTTCCAACTGTGCTAACACAGCTGCATGCAGGGATGAACCGCATGGGATCTTCTTCTTTCCAAGCAGGCTGCCTGGAGGGGCAAAGGGGTGGATGCAGAATAAAGCTACAGCCATCACTGGATGTCTAGAGACAGAGAAAGGCAAACAGGACTGCATGGGACTGAGAGTTACTTACCTTGTCCATGGTTGAGAGGTGCTCTGGCTCAGGTGTGGGGAAATGGAGGAGGGAAGGAGAAATCTTGGAAGGATTCATGAATAGAACCAGTTTTAGATGCAGACTATGATTTGAGAAACTAAGTCAACAAGTCACAGCTTTCCTATAGTACTGCAGCCAATTCTGTAGGTCCACAGCCATAGCTACTAAGAAAGGAAGAGTGTCAGGAAAAGGGGTAGAAGCGACCTGTGGGATCAATGGGTGATACGCAAACCACAGGTGAGCTCTTGGTTCACGGCAGGTGGGAGCCCATAGCAGACTGGAAAAGTGAAGTAACCTTGGCTAAAGGCAGAAATTTCAATGACAATGGGATGGACATACTAATCATCAGGAAAATGGTCACATATTCCCTAAAAGTGATTTGGGGCCAGACTAGAGAAAAGGGTGCCTCCTTTGATATATGTAGTGAGCTCAGGCTTGACAATAAATTCAGTGACCAAAAACTACACCTCAGGTATCCTGCTTACTCCAAGTAGTGTTTAAATATTCAATTTCTCATTTAAGGTTCACAAGATATTTTGAACTGCTCACTCAAAAGAGGCCACTGTCATTCACAACTCACAGATGAGAAAATTAAACTTATGCCCATCAAGCAGAGATTTTCAGCCCACTTGTCCATCTCCAATGCTGCCTTTTAACTGCCAAGTTCCTCTCCCTGGTGGAAATCCAAGGTTAACGTTTATGATGGAGGTTAGATAGAATCACAGCCAACCCATTCGGCATGTAGAAGAAGAAAAATTCATCTCTCTTTTAAGACCTTTTCTTTCATCTGCTGGAAAAGGTTGAAAGGCTGCAAGCTCAAAAAGAAATTGACTGATGTCTACTGTCAAGCTCCATAACAAAGATATAAGCCTATGACAATGTACCCTGAATACACACACTGCAGCTCTGGGCAGCCCAATAGGCAATGGGGTGTAGAAACTCCAATCTATCAGTCTTTGTCTTTGAAAACATCTAGACTGTCCACTGTGGCCTCTTCCTACACCTCTGAAAGGGAGGCAGCTCAATTCCTCTAAAGGACATGTGCTCCCAGGATAAAACAACAACACAGTCTTTCACACAGGGTCTCAGGTAACTTATTTTTCAATCCACAAGACAGAGAGACAGACAGAGACAGACAGACAGACGACAGACGCAGACAGACAGACAGACAGACAGACAGACAGACAGACAGACTACACCCCCAGCCCTACCATTCCCCACTCTAGACACATGATAGTTGAAAAGTTCAGTCTGAATTTCAGAAATTCAGAAATGCCCCTTGAATTTCTCTCACCAAGCCCAGAGGTTGTAGGGAATGGCAAGGAGGAGGGGAAGAAGCAAGAGAGGAGGCGGCATTAGATACTCACTGCTCTCGCCTCCTGTAGTACAGATGTTGCGAACTATTCTCTTCTTGACCTTGTTCAGCTCATCGGTTATGCACTGTCAATTTTTTATCTGCATTCCCAGTGATCTGCAATAGCTGCTGGTCGTCCACATTCCCAATGCCCACGGAGTAGATGTCGATGCCTCTGTTTCTCAGCTCTTCAGCTGCCTGAGCCACTTCATCCTGGGACCGCCATCTGTGAGGACCAGCAACACCTGGGGGTACCTGCAAGTATCCGACTGCCTGTATCTGGCAGGAAGTAACGAGCTACTTTCCGGAGTCGCGGCGCCAATGTGTGTGTATCCGAAGAGTTGCTGTATGTTCTCAATCTGCCGAGAGGTTTCCTCCTTGCCCGTGAAAGTCCCCAGTGGAAACTCCGGCCGGTAGGAATCGCTAAACTGGGCGGCTCCTATATGCACTCTGCTAAGGCCAACATCAAAGTCTCGAACCACTGATGCCAAGAATTCCTTCATCTTCCTGAAGTCATCAGGATAGATGCTATTTGAGCCATCCATAAGGAAAACAAGATCTACCTTTTCAATTTCACAATCTACGGTGACAGGAACAACAAAAAAGCAGTTCATTATTCTTACTTTAATACAGCTAGAATAATTTCCACATTTGCAGCTATCTAGAAATACTATTTCAGAAAAATTTTTCTGATTTTCTATGCCATACCTTGTGGCCACAATTATTGGAAAGGAATAAAAACAAAAATTTATCCAGGAGGCACTAGGCCATCTACACTCATCATTGCTTCTATAGCTCTTTTCACTTGTCTAGTTGGCCTGATGTTACCCCCTCTGCCATGTAATGTGCCAGAGAGTGGCGGGTGGCACTATAGAAAACTCATTCTCACTTGCAGTCTCACCTTAAACTGTCCAAAAAGCCTAGTGCCAATAGCAGCACAGCCAGAAACAACGAAACACTCATATACCATTACATGATTGTCCCAGATTCAAACAAGGAGACAGGCATCTTTGTTATTGATAGAGTTTCCAAGGCCAATGAGCAAATGATCGCACTTTTGATTATTCAGGCAAATTGAGGGGTGGCTTTTAAAATCATGCATCTGGGGACTAGATTCTATGCTTAACAAAAACAAAACATGCCTCAAATCTTAACTTTGTTCCCTGGCACTGTCTGGCCCCCTGAGCACTGGGAGTAACCCTGGCAGTCCTGAAGTACTGATACATATGCAGGCCAAGTTTCCAGCCCTCCTCCAGTACTATCCCTACCAAAATAGAATTAAATCATGCCTTTCAGTTTACAGCTAGTCAATTTCTCCTTTAGCAGCTTCATTCTCCTTCCTGGTACAGTTAGACAAAAAAAAATCTACTCGAGGGATATTAAAAAGAGTATGAGACTAATCTCCATATGGAGATATTACTGGTGCCCGCTCTAGCAAATAGATGATGAACAGGAAGATAGTGATAGTGATAGGGATGAGACTAATATCCAAGGCCAGGGAAAACATGGGCCAGGAGAACTGGTCAGTGGTTGGAAGCCTGCCACAAGTGTGTGTGGGGCAGAGGGCAGTTGGGATAACTAGTAGGGTAATAGCAGTTGGAAATGATCAACCTGGGCAAATGCTGAATGTTGAAAGTAAGTGAAGGGCTATAAGTGATTGCTGTCTGTTCTCATCTTCTGAATATATATAGTATATAATATATGATATATAAAGACATTATAAGAGAGAGAGAGAACGAATAAGGAGAAGGAGGGAAACTGGTTATGTTGGTGGTGAAAATGTACACTGGTGAAGGGATGGGTGTTGAAAATTGTATGATTGAAACCCAACCACAAACAACTTTGTAACTATGTATCTCACTGTGATTCAATTAATAAAATATACTTGATAAAAATAATTGTGATCAATGAAGCATAGTTTAGAATGCTACCATTGAATTAATATAGTGACTAGAATAAAGAAGGAAGGAAGAAAAATCAATAGATTATCTGTGCTTGCCACATGTTTGTGTGTGCCCCGAAGCTTTCAGTAAGAATTACCATTTCCTGAGTTCCCTGTGGATCTTACCACTGACCTAATTAATTCTCATTTTAGCCTCAGGAAAGAGTAGAGGTGTCTAATATCCCTGCAGTTGAGATACATAAGGTAAAGATAAAAAGAAATGTGGTAAATTACTCCTTCAGGGTATGCTTAAGTCATTAAATTCTTTTGTAAAGGACATGTACTTCTATTCTACCAGAGAGCTTTCAATGTATAAAAAATCCATTATCAACTTCCACAGTGCACTTGAGAAAGACAGACCAAAGTTGAAAGACTGACCAACAAAAGTCATAAAGACATATTTTCTAGTAAGACTTGGGATTATATAAAAAATAAAAAAGATATAAGGCTAGCTTATGAAAACCACAAGTTAAATAACTTTAGAAAGAAACTGCCAAGATGTTGGAATCTGGATTAAAAAATTCAACTGATAAAAATGCTAAGTTTTTTTAATAAAAAAATTTGAATTAACATTAAGGCATTTTAGTAGTAGTCAATAATGCCCATCTAAAACAAAAGCATACAATGGCAGCTGAGTGAGCGAATGAACACAGATCTACAGACATTAGTACCTGTGATCTCAGCTGCTGAGGCAGCAAAATCATCTAAGAGCAAGGAAGTCCCACTGGAATATGCTTTGGAAACCTCCAAGGACAGAGAATTATTTCATATTGGGCTCTATGTTTTAAACAAGTCAGTGTGTAAAAGAAATAAATAAAGGAACAAGAGACTTTAGATGTCAGGCAACCCTAGCTAGTCAATTTTTCCTTTAGCAATTTCATTCTCCAACTTCATTTAGGTACTTCTGATACACAGACAGAGTTTCTTGTGCAAAGAGCAGGAAGAACCCAAGTGGGGAAAAGATACATAATCAAATTTGCGTTTCAAAGCAGCTTATCTCTGATATCCAAAAGTTAAGTATTCCTGTTTGGTATAATTTGGTTGACTGTTCTTGGGATCTTGGAATGCAAAAATATTTTTCCATGTAAGGTAAAAGCATTCCCAGACTCCTCAAAATAACTTATCAAATAGTATCAAATAGCACTATTATAGTACAAAGAATACTTGCAGAAGGGGAACCCTGAAAAATAAAAGTTTGCTTCAAAGTGGTGAATCCCCTAAGGTTAGTCTGGGGAGAGGGGTATGGGATGCAGTAGAAGGATTCCTCTTCAGAGGAAGGCTGAATCCAACATCCTGGAGCTAAATCCAACATCCTTGAGCGCTGTCTGACCTTGAAATGTGACCACATTGAGAGTTCAGTGAAGTCATCAATGTTCCTTCTCTGAAGAAGCTGCTCCCAGCATTCTTGTTTGGGCTTTTCCCTCACTTTCACCTCTGCTAGTATATAAGAAAAAAAATTAACAAACCTTACCTACTTTTGAAGAGTTACACACACTGGCTGACAAATCTGAAAATATTCCCTTCAGGCCTCCAAAAGTCTTCACAAAGAAGTACTTGTCACTCGAGCCTGACATGGCCAGCAGTTCGTCAGTGTTGGCACCATCAATGCCGACGGCCAGAACAAGAATACCTTGATCACGCAGAGCCTTGGCAGTAGCATTGAGTTTATCTGAATCATGGGATTCCCCATCAGTGATGACAATGAGGACTTGGGGACCCCCTTGTGAAGGCGGCTGCCCTGGGCTCGGTGAACATGTGCCCGAGAACCGTAGAGCCTCTGCTGTGTAAGTGTTACCCCCTTGGGTTGGTCTTTCTGGAGGGCCAAGATCACTTCCCTTTTTGAATCAAATCTATCCAGATAAAACAGCACCTCTGGGTGATCAGCATATTTCAGAGCCCCAATTCGGACCTGATTCTTGCCAATATCAGATTTTTTCACCAAATCAATCATGAAGTCCTTCATGATATTATATTCATTAGAATCAATGCTGCCAGAGCTGTCAATTACAAACACGACATCTAAGACTTCAATCCGTTTGCATTCTAAAAGAGAAAGGAAAGCAGTTGGAGATTAGCTTAGATCCCTCCATCTATCAGAGGGAGAGAGATTGAGACATCGGGCAGAGCTGCTACTGACTCTCCCTGTGCCCAACCGCTCACGAGGCACCTGGGAGGGATGGCGAAGTTGTGGCCCTGGCCCGCCACCCCAGCAGAGCCTCACAACAAGCCAGATGACCCCCACTCCATGAGGGCCTCCATTTTCCACATCCGGACTTCCCTGTCATCAGAACTCCACCCAGCAGACCAGCCCATCACAGCCCGGCTCGCATGGCCACAAGCAGCCGCATGGTTCATCAATAAATGCTGGGTTTAGAGATGACTACAAGAGTATGCTACCCGCATGGCAGAGCCTGGCAAGCTACCCGTGTCTTATTTGATATGCCAGATACCAGTAACAATTATAGACCTCATTCCCATGACCTGATGGAATGGTTTGAGGCTCTTTATGTTCCAGGAGCAAGCAGGTGCCCTTGGGCTCTACTTTTATGAGACAGGACATATGGAGATGTTACTGATGCCCGCTTGAGCAAATTGATGATGAACGGGAAGACAGTGATACAGTGATACAGTGATCAGAGGGAGCTTTATCCCTCAGCAGCCAATGTTTTATGAGAGGAGTTACCTGCTCCATCAGAGAGATTGGTATATTAGCATCTCTATTCCCTGAATAACATATGCATGCTCAATATAGATATATATTTGTTGTCATGACAGATGTAAAGAAAATCCTTTTGGGTGGTTTGGTGGTGGGGAGAAAGGGGCCAGTGACATCTGTACTTAGGAATATGCATTTCAAATGCTTTGGGACTAAATATTTTTAAAAAGCTCACAATTCCTGGAAATTTTCCTGTATGAAAAATGCCTTCAATATGTTTTTCATTTATTCAAGTTTGTCTAATTTGAAGTGACTGGGATCATGAGATTTTATTCTTATGATAAACCTTAGGAAAATGACCAAATGAGAATGAATTTGGCAACGCCGTGTATTTTTGGTTACAGGATAGTTGCCTTTCCAAAGTTACATTTATTCCTTTTCCACTTTCTTGAAATATCTATTTTTATTATTGGGCTTCATTACAGAAAAAATAAGCCCCTTTTATACTTGCCCCCACTGAGTTGCGCTAGCATGATGCCTTTATTAATTTTTGAAACCATGGTTCAATGCCATGAAAAAGCAAAGCAGGAAATACCCAATTAATACCAAATCCATGGGTATAAAGAACAGTCTTTGCTAAGGTGCTGATTTACAAGCTTCTTTCATTTTGGGGAAGTGGAATGGCAAGATGGTTCATTTCATTAGTCCTTATGTAACTTACCATCTCTTTACAGACTTTGGAAAGGTATGTTCCAAATATTAAATCATCTCTTCTGAAGAAGTGGAATTGTGAGAAAGTAGCTATTTCTCTCCAGAGGTTCACATTTTTATCTTTGGCAAGTCACTTGCCATCTGGTAGAATTTCTCTAACTCAGAGCCAGTAGATTTACCCCACTGATGGGAAACCATGTGTACAAAACCCTAAAACAAATTTAAAGAAATTATGTCGTGTGGTCTTGGCTGCCCCAGGGAGCCTGCTACCCCAGGGACATTGGGAGAGAGGATTACTCAGTGTTGGAACTCTTTGCAGAGTTCAGATTTGTTCTGGGTAAAATGGCCAGGAAATACAATCCAGGTGCGTGCATGAAACAAAGTCCATGGTCATAAACCTTCTGGGGGTGCTGAATAGGACCAACTTTTTGAGCAACAGAACAATGCTCCTCTCTTCCCTTGAAACTCCGTTAGCTTGTACATTACTTTGTAGTTTCATGACAAGAAGATAAAGAAACTTTGAGGCATCCAGAGATCAGGTTCCCATAAGATATTTCTACTTTATAGGATTTAATACTTATCAGTGTATCTTTACAAACATAAACAATATGAGTTGGATCAAAGGAGAGTTATCTTGCGCAGGTTGTCATGTTTTCTTCCAACAGTCCACACACAGTTCAATAATTCCAATCATAGGAGACTAGACCCTGTACTATAAAGTAGAACTGTCTTTGTGATGTAATTAACCCTCTAGAACTCTGAGTTGAGATTAGGCTGAAGTCAGATACCACCAGCAAAGACAATTGCCTTGCTTAGTGCCTAGCTAATATCTGTCATATTTGCCTACTTATTTTTCAAAGATGTCGCCATAATATCTGCACCAGTGACTTAACTCCTTCTAAGAAACTCGACCTAAAACATAATAGGATATTTTTCTAATATTATGGATCCATCTTCCTCATCCTCTTAGTCTATACATCATGAAGAGTTTATATAGACCAAAGTTGTTCTTTTCTGCCTAATTCATCAATTATGTTGAAAGAACATATATCTTATCAAAAACCCAACTATGGCTTATATGGAAACTGGAATCAACCAGTGTTGGTAGCAAAAAGAGGAACCTTCCTTCATTCACTGTGAGAATGTCATTTGTTTAGCCTCCAAGGAAACCAGAGGAACCTTCTTTCATACTTGTTTAAAAGATAATAAGAGAGCTTCCATATGACCCAGTGAACCATATCTTGGTATCTATGCAAAGAACACAAAAACATTAACTTAAAAAGATGTGTACACACCAATGTTCATTATAACACAGTACAACAGCTAGGATGTGGAAACAAGCCAAATGTCCAATGGTAGATTAATGGATGAAGAAGTTGAGGCATTTAATTCTATGCAGCATTACAAAAAGATAAAATCATACTCTTCTCTGCAATTTGGATGGAACTGAAGGGTATCATGTTAAGCAAAATAAGCAAAAATGTAATGGCTAAAAACAAAGGAAAATAATAAGTATTGGATGATCTCACTCATCTTTGGTGTATAGATAAACAAAAGTAATAGACAACAAATGGTGAAAAAGTCTCTTAGCCCTAGATTACAAAATTGAGATCACCCAGTAGTGGAGGAGAATGGAGAGTTAGACCAGAAGTAACATAAGAACACTGTGGAGGGTCTCCTGCAGTTTGGTGGTGGTGAGGTGTAATAAATGACTTCAGGACAATTAAATGAATATTAACACAATTAAAAATGTGGTACCTTATCTACAACAACAAAACATTTACATATGGGGTGACTTAGGGTTCTAGCCCTGGCCTGCCACCCCAGCTGAGCCTCACAACAAGCCAGACCACCCTCCCCTACTCCATGGGGCCCGCCATTTTCCACATCTGGACGTCCCTCTCGTCACAACTCCACCCAGCAGACCAGACTATCACAGCCCGGATCATCGACAGCCACCCTGCAGCAGTTTTTTTTTTTCAATCTGGCCCAGGTATGCTGAACCAGAGACTCTCAGACATGGGGCAGAGCTGCTACTTGCTCTCCCTGTGCCCAGCTGCTCGTGAGGCGGCCGGGAGGCATGGCGGGTTCTAGCCCTGGCCTGCCACCCCAGCTGAGCCTCACAACAAGCCAGACCACCCTCCCCTACTCCATGGGGCCCGCCATTTTCCACATCCGGACGTCCCTCTTGTCACAACTCCACCCAGCAGACTAGACTATCACAGCCCGGCTCGTGCGGCCGCTAGCAGCCGCACGATTTTATCAATAAATGCTTTATTTAGAGGTGACTACAACAGTATTCCACCCGCATGGCAAGCCTGGCAAGCTGCTCGTGTAGTATTTGATATGCCAAATACCAGTAACATTTATATTAGGTCATTCCCGTGACCTAATATAATTGTTTGAGGCTCTTTATGTTCCTGGAGCGTGCGGATGCCTTTGGGTTCTACTAGCATGAGACGGGACATATGGAGATATTACTGGTGCCCGCTCTAGCAAATAGATGATTAACGGGAAGATAGATAGTGATAGTGACTTAGGAAAACTATTTCAAACTGACATTTTTCATATGAAATTAGAGCTGGAGAGAGAGAGAGAGTAGATGAGTTAAGGTGCTTTGCCTTGTATATTGCTGACCCTGGTTCTATTCCTAGCTCAGCATATTTATACCAGAGCACTGTGAGAATTGATCTCTAAGCACAGAGTAGGAGTAAGACCTGAGCACCATTGGGTGTAACCACAAATTAAAAATAAAATAAAAAACCCATATATTAAAAAAAAGAAATTTAAAAATATATTGGGTATAGGGGAAAGCTACTACAATAAGTATCAGTATTAAACAAATGACTTACAACATCAAATAGTCTCCTTAATTCAAGAAGTCATATTTAATCACACGGACACATATATTTGGCCAATCCCTGAATGAATATATGCAGGCTTACCTTCACGGGGGCTGCATATTCCAAAAACAAGATCATCTTCAATGTGCTGCAGAATGTCAAAATTCTCAACATAAAAAACCAACTCTGGCCTCCCACTGATCTCTTCGAGCTGGGTGACATTGGAGCCAAATACCCCCACAGAATAAATGATGATGCCTTCTTGCCGAAGAGCTGCTGCTGGGTCCTTAACTATGTCATGAGCTTCACCATCTGTGATGAGGATGAGGAACCTCCTGACATTGGATCGGGCCCCTTTGGCGGGTCTGAAGTTCTGAGACACAAAAGTTAGGGGCACTGCCAGTCATGGTGGTTTCTCCAATGTGATCCATTGCATCTATTGCACTGGAAATTTCACTTTGGGACATATATCTGTTGAGTGGGAATTCCTCCTTGTTGATGTCGCTGAACTGGACGACACCAATTTGTACCCGATCTGGACCAATCTGAGATTTGCTCACCAGGTTTTTCATAAAGGTTTTCATTTTGCCAAAATTTTCAAGGCCTATGCTGCCGGAACTATCCACGAGGAACATGATGTCAGCTTTCATCTCTCTGCAAGCTGCACGGAAGAGAGCAACATGTTTATTCCTGATGGTCTCAGATAAAAATACCATGTGAAGAGGAACATCCAAAACACAAAGAAATCTAGATTAGATTTAGGTGTGTGCTAAAGATTGTTAACTGGTAAATACAGCATCAAAGGTAAAGAAAAGGAGATTGTTCTACTTGTAAGCGATTTGCTTTGATCTATACCTTGGGGCTATCCCATACTTAACTCACTAACTTTTGGGGCTGGAGAATTTTATGGTGGGGGGGGGGCAGTACGGGCATTTTAGGATAGCATCTCATGATCCGAATTATCTCTGACCCAGGATCCAGAAGCTTTTCATCAGTTTTGACACCCCCCAAATGTCTCTAGACATTGCCAATTGTCTTCCAAGGCAGTATAATCAAGAGATTTCTTGTTGAAAACTACTGATATAACTCTGAAAGATACAGGAAAGTATTATTGAAAAGCCACATAGATGCATCTGAAGCAATGGTTAAAACCTGAAATCATTGATTGTATCACACTTGTAGGGTTTTTATGATCTCTCATCTATCAGGGTAGAAGCTAACTTATATTTATTAGGGCAAATACCACCAAATACCTTTCTAGGCTACAGATACTAATTAGAGCAATGCTATTATGAGTCTTCAGTTTTGTTCTGATGAACAAACATAGTTACACTTATCAACAAGTACTCAATTTGGAAATTGTTTCCCTAATCTGAAAATGTCATTCTTAAATGATAAAACAAATTACTTATTAAATACATGAAAATAGCTGGAATTAGTTTGTAAAAGATATGGGAGTTACACCAGCATCTCAAAACCATTGATCAGTGCTATATTTGTAAAGACTTAGAAGTTGTACTACAATATGGTCACTACATTGCTGTTCCTTAAGTAGTTTTTTTTCAAATTTTGAGTCTTACTACTTTATTTACTTTTTTACTTTTGCTTTTCTTTATGTTCTTGCATCTCACCTGGCTGTGCTTAGGAGTTACTCCTGACTCTGCCATCCAGGAATCACTCCTTAAGGGCTTTGGGGATCATATGCGGTGTCAGGGATGGAATCTGGCGGGTAGCCAAGTGCAAGACAAGTGCCCAACCCATTCCTACTATCACTCTAGCCCTTGACTCTTACCACTTTAAACAACATTTCAAACTCTTAATAATACATGTTGGAATCCTTTCTGGTATGTGTCAAATGCTTTTCTGTTGGGAAAAGAAAATCTTTACTACAATTTCATATTATTTAATAATAGTGATAGTAGCAGTAGTAGAGAAGGATGAAGAAGGAAGAAGGAAGAAAAAGAAGGAAGAAAAGGAAGAAGGAGGAAGAGGAAGAGGAGGAAGAAGAATAAGAAGGAAGAAGCAGAAGAAGCAGAAGCAGAAGAAGGAGGAGTATAAAAAGGAGGAGGAAGAGGAAGGAGTAGAAGAAAGAGTAGAAGAAGGAAGAAGAGGAGGAAGAGGAGCAGGAAGAGGAGGAGGAAGAGGAGAGAAGGAAGAGGAAGAAGGAGGAGGATGAAGAGGAAGAAGGAGTAAAAGAAGGAGGAGGGAAGAGGCAGAGGAGCAGGAAGAGGAGAAGAGGAAGAGAGAGAGGAGGAGGAAGAGGAGTAGGAAGGGAGAAGGAAGATGAGGAGGAAGAGAAGAGGAAGAGGAAGAAGAAAGAAGAAAGAAGAAAGAAGAGAAGAAATGAAAGCAAGCAAGCAGGCAATCGGCAGCCAAGTCACAGCAGCTCCTACCTTCCTCAGCACAGATTTCTTGAACAACCTGGTTTCTGATGTCTTTCAAAGCATCAAAGTCATGCACGTAGTAGACCCTCTTGTCCTCGCCCGCCATTTCCCGCAGCTGGGTGTGGTTGGCTCCCTTGACCCCAACGGCGTGCACGGATGAAATCTTCCCGCAGCCTCTGTGCAGGCTCCACGACGCTGTCCTGGGACGTGCCACTGGTCAGGACCAGAAGATGACACGGCACCTTGTTTGCTCTCTGCTTCCTGGCTTCCTGCAGCAGCCCCAGTGTGTAGTTCAGGGCTGCTCCCGTGTTGCGGCTCCCGTCCATCTGCCGAATGTTCTCAATGGCCTTTCCCAAATCTTGCTTGTTAGAGTACTTGTCGATCTCAAATTCCAAGTCCCAGCTATCTGCGTACTGGACGGCCCCAACCCGAACCTTTTGGGGAGCGATATTGAACATCTTTACGACCTCTGACAGAAAGGCCTTTGTTTCTTGGAAATCTGTGGCCTGCATGCTCATGGAGCCATCAATGAGCAGATAAATGTCTGCTTCTTCTGTGTCTTCACAACCTAAAATGGAACCCAACAGTTGAGTGTGACAGTGGGGTGGGGTGTCACTAAAGAAGAGAAGGAGAAGATGAGAAGTAGAACAGACATGGGCTTTTTGGATGGCAAAAAGATGGCAAAGAGAAATGGTGTCTAGGCTTAGAAAGCATGCTTTAATGGGTGCTATTAAGCTATTATAAAATATGTCTGGGGGACGAATAACAGGCCATGGGACTACAGTTCAAAACACTGTTCTACATATTTGAAAGTTTAGACAGTAGATCATTAAAAACTCTCATCTCAAGAAAAAAGTTTAATTTTATTCTTGTTTAAAGAAGGTGAATGCTAACCTCTTTTGTTATGGTGGGCATTTAGCAGGATATACAAACATCAAGCCATATGCTGCATTCCTGAAACTAACATAAAGTTAACACCAATTATACACCAATAAAAAGTCACCTGTTTGACCGACAGAAAATGGAGCAATCTTAGCACCAGTTGGGTCAAATAAAATGCTTTAAACAGTTTAAAGCCCTTTGGATATTTCTCTGGCAAGAATTAGGGAAAATCTAAGTATAGCAAAATAGAAAATGTAAGCATTAATTTTATGAGTCATTCCCACAGTGAGTAGCCATTTAGTAAAAACTTCAAGTGATACAGTATGAATTGAAGACGATATTATGGACTTCAGAAGTCCATAATTTCTTGAAACTTTAAACAAATCGTGAGAAATAAAGCTTCTTTCAGTATTTGTAGGTAGGAAAATCACATTTTTAGAGTAAATAAGCTATAAGTATTTGTTGAAGAATATATACATAGATACATGTCATGCATACACGTTTTACCCACAGGTATATAGGAAATACAGAAAATGCATTGTGCTGTGTCTTTCTAAGTACAGTTTAAACTTATTCATACAAAAACCATCAATCCAAATCATGCATCCTAGGGTCTGGATTGATAGAATAGCAAGGTAGGGCACTTGCCTTGCATGCAATCAATGCAGATTAAATAACCCAGCATCTCATAATGGCCCCCTGTGCCAGTCAGGAACGATCCTTGAGATCAGAGTTAGGAGAAAACCCTGAGTACAGGCGGGTGTGGCAAAAAACAATCATGCTCCCTATCCATTCATTCTTTAAATTGAATGAGAGGAGACGAAGATGGGGAGAAAAGTACAAAAAGAAAGAAGAGATAGGAAAACATGAGGGACATGAGAAATATATCAAAGGATAGTAATCGGGAGTGTTTGTGTACAATGAAAAATCCAATTAAAGTGGCAAAAAAGTGAAGTAGGGGGAAAAGTCTTCTCTTGGTTCCTATACAAGAGTTTTCATTCTTCCCCAATTGATTTGCCACATTATCATGTTAATGTAATGCTGTAATGTAGAAAATTATGGACATGCTCTCTGCTGATAGCTCAGCAATCCCCATTGTACATGTGACATCCAGAGAGATAGGAGAAAAGAAAAGAATGGGATGAAGCCCTCCCTTTTAAGGTCCTCACCAGACTTGAGCGTTAGCGTGCGCTCTGAGAACACCGAGATGGTGTGAGTGATGTGGTTCCGCAGCTTCTTTAGGAATGTCTGGTTGTGTGCTGCCAGATGGGAGAAACTCTCCAGCTTGGACACATACTGCTCTGCCGGGTGAGATGCTATCCGTTCCAGCTGCGAGTGGTCAGCCCCCTCAATGCCCATGGTAAAGACACTCACACCTTGGCGCCGGAGGTTAACAGCCGCCTTGGTTACATTGTCTTCTGATGGTCTATGGGCCAACAGCACAGCAATCTGGGGCACCCCCTGATTCTTCCGACTGCCATTCTGAACGTTGAAAACTTCCTTCCTCATCTTTCTGATGGCAGCACCAATGTAGGCCTCCCCAGACTGTGGGGAGAGGTTCTGAATGTACTGGAGAAGTTCTGACTTATCGATACCTTTGTCCAGTGAATTTATCACCTTTGCCTCATTGGTATAGGCCACCAGGCTAATTCTCATGCAGTTTTCCTTTACATCGAGAGCAGATACACTTTCTTCCAGGAAATCTTTAAGAGAGTCAAAGTTCTCTTGGCTGCCATTGACGGCCATGTCCAATAGAAACACCAAGTCTGCCACAGAAGGGCCTTGGCAAACTGTAAGGGAAAGACATGGATAAACACACTTTTAGATGGTGGTTGGATATCTCTGATCAGCATGAGAAAGAACCTATCAGAGTTCATTATTCGCTTAAAGAAGGATGGAAGTAAGCAACAGGGTCATGGAATGGAGAACAAAAGAGTTCTGGGTTCGGAAAGGGCATCTTAGTTTACCTCCTGCTCAATGGAGAGGATTGTTATGGGGAGTGAATGAGATAACACCCTTAGCATGGGCCATGGCACGTAAAAAGTCGCTTAATAAACATCAGCAACTGTTAGACTCAACTCATTTAAACATTGTCATTGTTCAAATCTGTGCTTATTGTCCACAAATTTTGAACAGAAGTTAATGTGATAACAATTGCACTTTTTGATTTTTTTTAGTTGGGAATGAATGATATACTGGTCCCATGATTCATATTTTTGTGACTTACCACAAGATAGTATTCTCTACCAGTAGACAATTCTAAATGCCATCTCAGTCAAACCAATTTAAACAGAAGTAAAGGGAGCTTCCTATGTTACTTACTGGAACTTATATACTTTGAACAAAAATTTCTGTGTTGCCTGGAAAATCTCTTCTTTTTATGCACATTTTTATTATTTAATAATAAAAATCATTATTAGAATGATTTTTTAAAAACCTATCATTCTTTTTCATTGAACATGAGGACAGACGAGAATAGATAGTAGGAGGAGCAGAATGCATAACAACTAATTTACAGCAAAACATGAAGAGCAGGAAGGCAGCCTGGGGTGGAAACTACAGGAATGAGGGCCTAGACCTTGCTTGGATTTAACTGTAGCTTAACCCTGGGCACCTTTTAAGGACACCTGCAAGATCATCTGCAAAACACAGATTTCAGACCATCTGAAGGTGTTTGCTTCAAAAGTGATGTGGCCTCATCCCTCTTCGAGTGACCCCAACCCACCTTCTACAAGCGCATCATCCATGTCTCCATCCTGATACTGAGCTACTTCCTTGATGATGTCAGTCATGTTCTGGGAAAATGTGCTGAGGTCTCGGACTGACCGAAGTTTGAAGTGAAACGAAGGCGTGGCCATGGCCTTCAGGTCGTCCTCAGATGCCGCCTGCATCCCCACAGAGATGATCCTCACCCCATCTTTCTGCAGGGCCTGGGCGGCCGCTGCCACATCATCCTGGGACTCGCCTGAGGCCAGGACCACCAAAATTGGGGGAAACTGTTTCCCTATCTCGGCCATTTGTGGGCCCAGAGAAATAGGTCCTGTGGGCTTCTCGGAGAGCGCTTCCTATCCGCAGGGAGCCACCGAGGAACCTGAAGTTCTTCTTGAGGTGGTTCAACATGGGGTTCTTGCTCTTGAAGGTGTTCAGCTGGAATTCACTGTGCAGTGCGCCGCTGTACTGCGCCAGCGCTACGCGGTGCTTGTTGGCCTCTATGGGGAGGCTGTTGATCATCTTGTTGAGGAAGGTTTTCACTGAAGAAAAGGAATTGGTCCCCAGCTCATCAGAGCTGTCCACCAGAAACACGATATCTGCATACTTGGAAGCTGCAAATTTAGTCATTAAAACAAAGACTTGAAAAGACTTGCTGCCATGTTTAACACCAATCATTTGAGTGAGATCTTGATTTCCACATCTTATCTATGTTTTTTACTGACCTTTCAAAGAACTGAAAACAACCCCAAATAAAATACGCTGTCAATAATTGCTTCTTGAGCTGAGTTTTCAAAAAATAATTAGAAGTAGGTAAATATAACAGTAAAAAAATTAAGACTTTTTTTTTTTTTTTTGCTTTTTTGGGTCACACCGGCAATGCTCAGAGGTTGCTCCTGGATCTACACTCAGGATTTACTCCTAGCGGTGCTCAGGGAACCAGATGGGATGCCGGTACTCAAACCGGGTCAGCCACTTGCAAGACAAACACCTTACCCACTGTGCTGTTGCTCTGGCCCCAAGGCTTCTTTTATGCACATTTGGTGGATGATTTCTCCTATTACCTTTTTAATTTTCCAGAATTCTACCCCAGTTTATATCAACAAGGTAAAAAGTACAATTTTGGGATCAAAGTGCTTCAAAATGGTTCAAATGGAGAAATCTCAGAGAACATTTCATTAATTTAGTTCAATAGGAGCGATGAGCACCGCCAGGAGTGATTCCTGAGTGCAGAGCCAGGAGTAACCCTGAGCATTGCCGGGTGTGACTCAAAAAGCAAAAATAAATAAATAAATACATAAATAAATAAATTAAATGACAGCATTAGGGGAGGAAATATAAACTTAATTAGCCTGGACAGTTGTACCAGACTTGTATAAAATCTAGTAAGAAAGAAAGGCCTTCTAACTACTTTGAATTGCTGGTTTTCAGAAATATACGCGTTTTTAACTACTTTCAAGAAGGTAAGTTGTACATAACATTGAAAGTTTACAAATTAAAAATGAAGTATGATATGCCTAAGTGACAAATAATGAAAGATTAATTTATTCCTATATCAACCCATGATATTCCTATATCAACCCCTGTTGCCAGGCAGAGCCTGGCAAGCTACCCGTGTCGTATTTGACATGCCAAATACCAGTAACAATTATAGACCTCATTCCCATGACTTGATGGAATGGTTTGAGGCTCTTTATGTTCCTGGAGTGGGCAGATGCCTTTGGGTTATCTTGCCTGTGCCAGGACATATTGAGATGTTATTGGTGCCCGCTCGAGTAATCGATGATCTACGGGAGTCAAGTGACTTAAATTTGTCAAATTTTGATGTTCAAAATTTGCTGAAAATTATAAAAATTAATATACTTAAATATATTAAGTATATTAATATATTTATATTAATATAAAGTCTTAATATACTTAAATATTCATATTTTTGAGAAGTATAATTATTAAATTTATTCTAACTTTTATAAAATGAAATGAAACAAGTATATGTCAAGCTTAGGAAAGGTATAGAATTAGCTTTTATTAAAATATAATTTTTGTATAAGAACAGAAATGAACAGTTCAAATCAATGCTCAACATATGAGCTGATTTTTTATTTAAAGAGAATCACTAGGTTTAAATACAAAATATAAACTCATTCTGCTGATTTGAACTCAGAATTCTCAGTTGAGTGTAAAATCCATGTTTTGTTGGGAAAGAAGGGAAGTGTGTGTGGCATATGCTTAATAGAACATTAGGTTCTTCATAAATACTACAATCCTGACGTGGTCATCAGCTAACTTCCAGTTTTGCAAACACTCAATACTCTTGGCCTCATTTACCTTCTCTTTAGAACAAAAAATACATAAAGTTCCTCTCTCCTCACTCTGGAATTCTGATTCACTTTCAAGGTTACTAGTCAAATTGTAATAAAATGATAGCAAAATTCAACCTGGAAAATGGCATAGGAATTCTTCAAAATATAAAAATACAAATGATATAATTGAATCACCCCACATGTAGAGTATGGTTATTCCCTTACCCCATGTGAGCTGCGGTATTTCTGACATTAGACAAGGAGTAAAAACAACCTGTGTGACATGGAAAGATGCATAGATAAAGAAAATGTTCCTGTCTGCACAGTGAAATTCTCATCATATATATAATTAACATATTATAATATATATTTAAGTACTGCTATTTACAAAACCATGAATAGCCTTACAGCCTATCCTTGACCCTGAACTTAGGGTCTAAAACAAAAAAAGAAACCCTTTGTTTTATTTTTATTTGTTTACTTTGTGTGTGTGTATCACACCCAGAGGTGCTCCCGACTAACACTCCTGGTTCTGATATCAGGAATCACCCTGGTAGGGCTCAGGGAACCATATGGGATGGAGGAAATCAGACCTGGCAAGCATCCTACCTGAGTTATTATCATTCCAGTCCTCATTTAATTTTCTCAGTAGTAGATTTAGTTCATTCTTTCTTCTCTTGAAAATTACCTAATTTCCCTTAGCTGGGATTCCTTTGATGATTATACAGCCAGCAGCATCTCAGAGAAAGAAATAATGAATCAACTTCTTCCTCTGAGAGAAAGCTTGACTGGAGTTCTTCCAAGGAGGTTGGGGCAGCCATCCTTGGGATGCTGAGAACTCAAGGGCAGAGGAACTTTTCTATTCATTAATAAGATGCAAAGCTTCAGTAGGGAAAGGGGGTGCAGACCACTGGTGTAAGAGGTAAATTGGGGTTTGGATAAGGTACATCACTTGTCTGAGCTATGGAAAATGTGGGGAGCATTGTCTGGCTTTAAAAAATCTTAATATCAATTTAGTAAGACATCAAAGGAATATGTGTGTTGGGTAACATCAGGTTTATTTCTTCAGAAGATTTGCTCCCAAGACTTGCTTCCTTGAGGAAGCCATTGAAGCTAATATAAGTATTTCTGTACTAAAGTGGTCTATTTAATATTTAATTACTTAAGAGGTGGTTGAAACAGTGAAGGGTGTGCCAGAGATACTTCTTAATGACTGTATAATATACATTGCTGCCAGTAGAGAGCTATGGAGTTTTCTATTTAGGGCAAAAATGTGTAACATGTGTATTTTATGACACAAAGTTTAAATTGGAGCAAAATATGGATTCTTAACCATGATACACCATTGTAGCATGAATTGGGAGGAGATATTCTAAATCTTCCAAGTCTTGACCTAATATTGAGAGAATTTTCATGAAACTTCCCAAAAGACATGAAACATGTTGAAAGGAGGGAGCAATGCTATCTTCTGTTCTTAACATGGAATGAGGGCCAGATCCAAATCATCTTCAAAAACTTTCTAGGTCAAACTCATATACTATCTGCTTTACATTTGAAAATTAAGAAATAAAATTCTTTCTTTTTTCTCTCACCGGGATTTTGGTTCACAGAAACTTGGAAACAAAGTGTTAGGAGGAAGAAAATCAGCAACATTTTCATATGATGACCTGAAAGTTCTCCACTCAAAACCTGAAAAGGAAAAAAAAACACAAACATCTAAAATTTCTGTGGATATTTTTTGGAATCAAAAACACACAAATTATATAACCAATCACAATGGGGGGGCAAGGGATTTCTTGAACTTCTGAATGGTGAAGTGACTCTGAGGAGCATAAACTCCTGACATTTAGAGAATCATGTTTCTCCTGGTCCACAGTTCCATGGAAACATGATTTAGGGCTGTAAGCAGACAGGCACATGCCTGCGAGTTCCAACAATATTATGTGTTCCTATTAATCATTTCCCCCTTTATCTGTGCTCTCTTGTCCACATTTAGACACCATTCCAAATTCTCACTTGGGACACAGACTAATATTTATTCTGTAATTTCTCCACAGATGAGTAGTAAATCTTTCTAGATGTAGTAAAAATCTTGTTTTTCCTCCCTCTTCTGATATAATTAGAAAGCAAACATTTCCATTTCATTGGGAAATTGGAGAGATGTTTCCACAAGAATAAGTCAGTGACCTACGATAGACTTTGCAATGTTTTACTCCTCAGAATGATTTGTACCTTTTGCTTTCAGTTTTCTAGAGCTGAGTGAGGCTAGGGCTTTCCAATTCTGGTTGAGCCTAAAATATTTTCAGCCACTTTGAATTATTAATTTCAAATATGTCATAGATATTGAACATATTTTTTTAAAGAAGGTAGGGTTCCTTTGTTCTTTCATACAGCCATCAACTGAATGAATTCATACTAATAAGTCAGTATCAGGTTAATTTTTGTCCAAACAAATTTCTGTAGTGCATTTATAGAAGTTTAATTTCAGGTTAAACAGACTCCTTGTGATAAGTATTTCACCCCATCAGAAATGGATCTTTACCATGAGTACCTTCCCTACTTCTTCACATCCTCTATTGTCTTCTGACATTCAGAGTTTGAGTACTTGGTTCTCTTCAAAAGAAGCTTTGAACAATGGAGATTTAAGAATATTCAATGGCTTTTGTCTAAGGCCACATTCACTGACTTATTTTAGAGAAGTGGCTCAAATGAGCAATATAGGATAGATTATTCAGTGTATTCATAGGACAAGCTCAAAGAGAAGTTGAGATAAATGTGAAATAGATGTTGTCCGTAGGTGCAGTGGTGGTGTGTCTGGGGTTGACAGTAGAAAACCACTGTGTTCTGGAAACCCAGAAAGTGAATCCAAGAACAGAATCGATCAGACTCCCACAAAACAACCCAGAAAAAAAGCCAAGGCTTGCCAATACTGTTCCCTTTATATGGGCTGTAATGATCAACATAATTGATGCCAGCTAAGGGTGCAAGCAAGGGAAAGGGGTGAGAAATGCCAGTCTCATGGTGGTGGGGGGCACACTGGTGGTGGGATTGGTGCTGAATGATGAGTCTAACAACTGTATTGTGAAAAGCTTTGATTATGCACATGGTTAAGGCTGTAAATCAATTTAACCTATAAATCCCACTTCAATCATTAAGACTGAAGAAGTTTAAAAGAGGTTTATCATCCTAAACTAACTGTCTAAAGGGAGTACCATATCATGCTCTGTATACATTTTCTGTGTAGAACAGTGAAAATTCTATTTGTTGAGCTTAAACCATATGCCATGCCCTTTGCCAACAGTTCCATATTTATTCTTCTGTTTGAGGTTGATATAGTGGTCCTATTTTACAGATAAGAGATGAGCTAGCATGAAACTGTATTGACAAAATGGACATCAATTGAAATTTGAGGCCAAATCACTAATATATATATATAATCACTAATATATATATATATATATATATATATTAGTGATTTGGCCTCAAATTTCAATTGATGTCCATTTTGTCAATATATATATATATTGTTGGCAGTGTCAGGGGGTGGAACTCAGGGCCTCATTACATTCACGGAATGCTTTATTACAAGCCACATCACAGCCCCCTAATCTCTACTTACAAATATTATCCTGAATTCCAGATAATATTCCTAAACACAAGAAAACATCCATAAGTTTCTACGTTATAGACTTCCCCCTAAAGCTTAGGAGATATAATCCTCAGGTGATACCAAAATCACAGCCAGGGGTGCTTGGGGGAGGCATGTTATAGGATGGGTTAAACTCAGGATCTTGCACTTTCTTGATATGTACCCTATAATTTGAGCTCCTCCCCATCCCAGGCTCAAATTGGTTTTATTCTACCTTTTAAAAGAAGTAATATTTTAAAAATGCTCATAGACATGAGGAGAAAATGAAGAAGTTAAAGTGACAGAAATTAACTGTGGCACAACCCATCTTAATATAACTCAGATTAATTGCCTCTCATCGACTCATACTTTAATTTCAAATTTGTTGCATTCCACTCATTCTGAATTAAAATGAAGACAATATAACTCTATTGAAATAAAAAATTACTTAAAAATACTGGACTTCTATAACTTTGTTGAGAAGATAGAATGTTTCTAATTTAAACCACAGCTGCAAAAGCAACACAACCACCCAGCCCTTGGCTTTAAACCCAGAATGTTTAGGACTTGTGCAAGATACCTCTCTTGAGACTATTATGAACCAGGGATTCATGGATTCTTCTACCTATTCGAGCCAATTTATAATCCAGGACATGTCTCTGATAAAATATAATGAGTCCAGGAGAGATACAAAAGTTACAGCAGAATAATAAGATAAATTCTTTTTTGCCTTTAAAATGAGTGAGCAGGATACATAATTTCAGTACTGATTTTATTTTTATCCAGAAATAAGAATGTTAGCAGCAGCAGCAGCAGCACTATAAGATACTAGCCTTTTCCACAGTTCAAGGTTATTGGCTGTGGGCTTATTTAGCACCACACGCCAATTCCCCAATCTCTTCACTATTTCTCTGCCTTGAGTAGTTCTACTTCTCTGAAGTCAAAAGGTAGAGAGAAAAAATTAAAAAATTCAAAGTAGTCTCAAGTTTCTGGAGAAATCCTTGACACAGCACTGCATTGACCATATTAAAGAAACCTTTTAGTACTCACAGGGAAAGCATGTTGCATAGTTTTACTGTGAATGCCATATTATTCTCTAATTGTACTTCTTGGAAACAAAAAGAAACTATTCACTATGTCTGACCAAGGTTAAGCAGGAAACTTTGCCACTTTGATAACACTCTTCTTGGTTGAGGTACTTGACACAAGTGGAACAAATACAGGTTATAAATCCACTCCCCTAAATCATTAATCTTTGACATCACCATCTCATTTTTGTAGAGCGTTAGCCAAAAGAACAAGGAGTTATGTTCCCCCAAAATCTTAGCTTCACCATTAATAGGTATAAATAGAACTAAAACACTTTTTACTAAAAGAAAGATAAGAAAGATCTAGTCTAGAGCACTTTGAAAAAGAGCACAGGTTTTGTAGCAGTCCCATGAGTGAAAATGTCCCTTAGTAACAACCTCTGTGCTGTCCTTGGATGGAGGGAGCAGTATAGCAGGTGGAGGAATGTGTCCTCATAGCTTCTGGGTCAAAACCTTGATCAGAACTTCAGGTCTCAATTACATCAAGGAAAAATCACTGGGAATTGAGACCATGTAAGTGAGAATGTACAAAATAAATAATTAAAAAGTAGCAGTACTAGAACACTCAAAATCTGAGCAGAAATCAACTGAGGATGGAAGAGTGGGGAAGAGAGAGGCAAAAGAGAAGTTGGAAGATATAAGTGAGATAAAAGGAGAGGAGAGCGAAAAGAAAAGAGGAGAGAACTGTAGGAGGGAAGATACCTAACTAAGGAAAAGGCCAAGATTTTCTAAGTGTTGAATCTGGATTTAAACTATTTATAGAGAGAAACACCAGACCAATACAGTTTTATGTGCACATTAAACTAAACTTTCAAGAATTTGAATCTTTTGCAAACTCAGGCCAGAACACATGAATACTAGTCATTTAATCTTTATGGTTCATGATTACTTTTTATATGCAAGCCAGACAATGACACATAAGAAAGGAAACTAAAGGTTCATTTTATTCGTGAATATAAATATAGAAAATACTTAATAAATAGATCAACTCTTACAGTGTATAAGAAAGATAATACACTAGTATCAAGTTGGGTTTATGTTAGGAATGTGAGATGTTTTAAAACTAGAAAATACATAAACTCACTACATTAACAAAATAAGTACAAATATAAAAGCTATCCCCATAAATTTATAATACCAGCAAACTGAGAAAACTTACTTACCTGAAAAAGGATATATTTTTAAAAACAACTCACATACATATCACTCTAATGGGGAATTAAAGGCACTCTCTTTAAAACAAGGTGTAAGCTTCTAGGGAAACTAAAAACTAGAAAAAGAACATGAACTAATAAAAGTTGTCACCATTTGCAAGTTGCATAATTTTTTACACTTATATGAAAACTGTTAAAAATCATACAGTAGTGGATGAATTTTCATATTCTATCAAATATGAAAATAGATTCTATTTTCATATATCCATGATGAGCAACTTGGAAATTTAAATCCTTTTTAGTCACTTGTCACTTTTCTTCCCGTTGTTCATTGATTTGCTTGAGCAGGTGCCAGTAACATCTCCATTCGTTGGGAATGAGGTCCATTATTTGTTACTGGTTTTGGCATATCGAATACACCATGGGTAGCTTGCCAGGCTCTGCCGTGGCCCTGGGTTCATCCCAGAAGACCCCGTCTTTTTCTATATCAGGCCATCAACTATCCAGGGACCACGGGGCAGAGCCCTGGGTTTAGACAAGCCTGTCCCCTGTCTGCCACCTGCCAACACAGCTGGGCACCTCAGCCCCACCTGCAACACCTCGAGGGGCAGATCCTTTTTAGTAATAAAGTTAAAGTAGCATCAGCTTTTCAAATAGCAAGGGATAAAATTTAAAATACATAAGAGATGGATAACAAGAGTGATAAAACTTTACTGCAAAGCAGTGTGCCCCTGGGAGTACAGTCAAACATCCATGCCCAGCAGCAACTACTGACCAAGAAATGGGTTATTCACATATAAGTAGGGAAATTGGAACTTAGATTTTTTTGTGCTGTATGGAGAAATAAACTCTGTTCAGGGTTCAGGGTAGACGCCTGGTGTGTACAAGGTCTGGAGTCAGATCCCTCGCATTATAAGCCCAGTGGGCACAACTATACCACCCTTGCCTGGTTTGTCCCAGTGTTGGCAGGAATGGTCCATAGGGCCTATGAGCATTGTCCCCCCACACCTGGTCAACCCCAGGTGGATATCAATCTTTAATGTTCAAAGAAAAACTAAAGTAAGAAGCATGCAAATACAGTTCTGATCTTGGGTTGGGAAGAATTTTTTTACTTTGTCTTTTTATTTTTCTTTTTTGGCTTTTGGGAAATACCCTGATGTACTTAGGTCTTTATCCTGTTCTGTGCTCTGGGATCACTCCTGACAGCACTTAGTGGACAGTGTGGGGTGCCAAGGTTAAGACCCAGTTCAACCAAATGCAAGTCAAGATCCTATCTCCCATACCCTCTCTTCAGGAGGGAAAAAACCTTAAACAAGACATCAAAAGTGAGGAGACCTAGGGATAGTTCAGTGCCAAAATGCCTACTTAAAGCATGGGATCTTAAGTTTGATCCTTGGTACCACCCCCAAAGTGCTGAGTGTCCTGAGTTTGGCAGTAATACCATTTGAAATCGCTAAGTCAGAACAAAGTATGCCCGTTACAACCAAGAGCTTGTGAGCACCTGAACAAAAGGGTGTGTGACCCCTGGGAGCACAACAGTCAAGCGTGTGAACCTTCTGTCACTGCAACAATGCTAACAACAAGTGTGGAAAAGAAGGGAATTTTAAGACACAGCATTCCCCAAATTAACATTTCTTACTATTTGTACAGTGAGATTTTCTGCTTATCTAAGACATATTAAAGTGGAAATATAGACTACATTTGGACAATGATATCTGGACTGTAATTCTCTCAAAGAATTGGCATAAAATATATAAATGTTAGAGAATTTATTGCAATACATAGTCCAACAGAAAATTGGCAAAAGAACTAAAGATAATACAGTGATTAAGGCACTTGTCTTGTATGTGACAGACATGGTTCAATCCCTGGATCTTCTATGTTACTCTGAACACCACCAGGTGTGATCCCTGAGTCAGGAGTAAGCCCCAACCACCATTGAATTAAGGTGATAAAAAGAAAAAGAGGGAGGGAGGCAGAGAGGAAGGAAGGAAGGAAGGAAGGAAGGAAGGAAGGAAGGAAGGAAGGAAGGAAGGAAGGAAGGAAGGAAGGAAGGAAGGAAGGAAAAGGAAGGAAGAAGGAAGGAGGAGGGAGGGAGGAAGGGAGGGAGGGAGGGAGGAGGGGGGGGAGGGAGGGAGGGGGGAGGAAGGAAGGAGGGAGGGAGGAAGGAGGGAGGGAGGGAGGGAGGGGAGGGAGGGAGGGAGGGGGGGGGAGGAAGGGAGGGAGGGAGGGAGGGAGGGAGGGAGGGAGGAAGGAAGGAAGAAATATGAGAGGGAGAAGAGAGAAAAAGAATTATAAGCAGAGAGATATTTCTAAAAGTAATTATGAAAATGTCTTAAAATTAAAGCAGATATTTAGATATGAGCTATTTTAATACTTGAAGTTCATAGAAACTTCAACTGTATATATATATATATATATATATATATATATATATATATATATATATATAGCAGTGTAGTGAGTTTACTCCCACCAGCTATACGTGTGAGCTCCTGCTTAGCCACACCCTCCCCAAATGTGGTTTTGTCACTACACTGCAAGGAGAAGCCTTTGGCCCTGTCTTAACCAAACATTCATCTGCCCTTTGGCTCAACAAAGCTGCTCCCAGAAAAGTGTTTGTGCAAATGCCAGGAGATGAGTTTAAGAATTTTAACAGCAACACTGATTACCCAAGTACAAATCAGAATATCAGCCAAGAAGTTCTTGACTCTATATCAATTGAGTTATAGCTAGGAACAATTAATATCAATGACTCTTAGCATATAATGAATGAAAAAATAAGTCAAAAAATAAAATAAACTAATACAGTCTGACACCTTTAAACATCTTTTAAAGCTTTCTACAATGTTCAGGGCTCAGGTGATACTTTCTGTGTTACTTACCTATGCATGCTGCTCATCTTGGGTCAGTGATGCAGTGATGCTCAGATGCCCAGTGGTATATGGGGTACCAAGGCCATCCTAGGGATGCTCAGGGGAAATGTGGCATGGGGGAACAAACTCAGAGTTCCTGAATGGAAAGCATGGACTCCAACCATTTGAACTACTTCTCCAGCTTCACTAAACCATTTTAATTGGAAACAAAATTAAATTATAGTCTTAAAGGTAATATAAGTATAAATAAACAACATTTAATAAGAAACGACATGATTCTATTTCAATATTTAAGAGCCTATGAGTTCAATCTCTGCACTTTTCCATTGTAATTCCAGTGACACTATTTTATGAATCTCCATGTTCCAACAAGAGCAAGTTACCCCTGGCAAACACTCCCAGTAAGTGTAAGAACCACAACTAAGTGTATAAGCTTTAGCAAGCACTGCAATCATGTGTGCAATCTTGGGGAACACAATGACAACAAAGGGAAAGGGAGTAAGGTAACCAAGGAATGCAACAAGCAACAATCCTTCAAATTTCATATGCTGAATAAAATAAACCAATTTATTGAAAGACAATCTGTCAGACTCATTCAGGTAGAAGTTGACAACTTATTAGACCTCTATAAAATAACCAAATTAAATAACCTTCTAAAACTGAAAAGTGTCTGTCGTAAAGGCAAACTGGGGGTTGGGGGGGGGGGAAGGAGGGAAATTGGGGACACTGGTATGAGAAATGCACACTGGTGAGAAGATGGGTGTTGGAGCACTGTGTGACCAAAACCAATCATGAACAATTTTGTAACTATGTATCTCATTGTTGTTTAATAAAAAATATACTTCTATATTAAGTAGATAATATAAATGCAGAAAATTCTACTGGTCAGTTCTACCAAACATTAATGCAAAAAAAACTATACCACTCTTAAACATGTATCCAAGAATGGAGAATCAGATAAGAATTGCAGCCACTGGGCTGGAGCGATAGTCCAGCAGGTAGTACGCTTGTCTTGCAAGCGGCCGACCCTGGTTCAATTCCCGGCATCCCATATGGTCCCCTGAGCACTGCCAGGAGTAATTCCTGAGTACAGAGCCAGAAGTAACCCCTGAGCATTGCTGGGTGTGACCCAAAAAAGCAAAAAAAAAAATTACAGCACAATAGATTCTCAGAAAAAGATTTTGACAACATCACTTTGATATATAAAAATTATCACAAATTGATTCTTATTGATTTAAAATGTGATCATTCTATTTGCCTTTGTGTTGTGACAAACAATAAGAAGTAAATTTGTGCTTTTGATGGAGTGGTGAGTGGGAAACCGGGGACACTTGTGGAAGGAATGTCATATTGGTAGTGGATTGATATGGGAACATTTAATGCCTGAAACAACTATATTATGAACTACTTGGTAAATCATGGTGTTATAATAAGCATTTTATTTAAAAAATTAAACTGCATGGAACAAAGTTCTAATATAAAATCAATCACCTTTCTACTATATACTGTCAATGATCAAGTGGAATTTGAAGTAAAAATATGCTAACACACAAACATCAGCTAAACAAATACAAAAATGGCACAGACTTCACAAAACATGAACAAATTCTAGAAAACTCTTGAAAGAACTCAAAGAAGATTTAAATAAAAGGAAATATTCCAGATTTATGACTATGAAGACTCAATATTGTCAAGATGTCAATTCTTTCCAGAGTTCTGTAAACTCAGCTCAATACTAATAAAAGTCCCAGAAAGTTATTTCATAGATATTAACAAAATGATTCTGAAGTTTTTATGAAGCAATAAAAGGTCTAGCACAGCCAATACAGCATTGAAGGAGAGGATAAAATTGAACAGTCAACAATAATAAATTTCAAGACTTATTATAAAGCTACAGTAATCAAAACAATGTGGCATCGGTGAAGGAATAGAAAAATAAAAAATAAATCAATGCAGCATAATACAGAATCCAGACCCACATAAATGTAGTCGGTTGATCTTCGATGAAGAACCATAGAATTATTATATCTTTTAATAGATAAAAGACAACATTTTAGCAAATGGTGCTCAACAGCTGGACATTCATATATAAATGCATCTAGATACAGATCTTACACCCCTCATAAAACATTATCTCAGAATAAATCAAACTTAGCTATGAAATGCAAGACTACAAAATACTGAAAGACTGAAAACAAGCCCAAAATATCTAGATGTATTTGTTTTGGCAGTGACTTATCTGATTTTATAACCAGAGGAACAATTAAAGAAAAATAATTCAAAATCTGGAATTCATTAAAATTAAATAACTGATCTGTGGAAGACAAAGTCAAGAGATGAAGAAGAAAAATGACAGTCTGGGAGAAAATCATGGCAAAAGTCTTATCTGGTAAGGAGTTATTCTTCAAATTATACAAAGAACCCTTAAAATCAACTATTAGAAAACAACCCAATTTTTTAAAGATGGGCCAAAGAGCTTAACAAAACCATAAATCAAATAATATTTTTTTTTTGCTTTTTTGGGTCACACCTGGAGATGCTCAGGGGTTTCTCCTGGCTCTGCACTCAGGAATTACTCCTGGCGGTGCTCGGGGGACCATATGGAATGCCAGGGATCGAACCCGGGCCGGCACAGGCCGGCTGCATGCAAGGCAAATGCCCTACCTGCTGGACTATCGCTCCGGCCCCAAATCAAATAAGATTTATGTATGTCAAATAAGCAAACGAAAATATGCTTCACATAATAAATCAGAGGATTATATATTAGATCACTACATTCAACTCTATATACATACATGACATATATATGTATGTATATATAATAGCCAACAGTCAAAACATTGACAATTCTGAATGGTGATGAAGTGGAAGTTTCAGAATTCTCATATCATCCTAATGGGAACAAGAAAATGGTACAGTCACTTTGGAGGATTTTTGGTGGTTTCTGGCAGAACTAAATGTACTCTTACCAAATGATTCAGCCATCACGCTACTTGAGATTTATCCAAAGGAACTGAAAACTTACATCTGCATTAAAAAAACTACATACACAGATAAGTCTATGTTACCTTTACACAAAACTGACCAAACCTGGAAAGAACAAAGTAAATATAGATGAATGTATAATCCATCTATGGTACCAATCAGATGATGCATTCCTAAACCTTGAAACATATTACTAAGTGAAAGAAGCCAGTTTGAAAAAAAATTACCTATGTAGCCCATAATATTCTAGAAAAGGCAAAACCTGTGATAAATAAGACATTTACAAATTGCTAGGGGGTGTAAATATAGTCATATGCAGAACACAGATAGTTTAATTAATCTTTTTACAACGCTCTTCATAGATTTCCAAGAATCCAGACTTCCAGCATCTGTTTCACCACCAGTGTCAACTTTCACCTACCAGTGTCCTGATGTTTGCTCCCACCTCTCAGTTTGCTTGCCTGAAGCTGAGGTGCCGTGTCTAGGTATGCTGAACCAGAGACTTACAGACATGGGGCAGAGCTGTTACTTGCTCTCCCTGTGCCCAGCCGCTCATGAGGTACCCAGGAGGCATGGCGGGTTCTAGCCCTGGCCTGCCTCCCCAGCAGAGCCTCACAACAAGCCAGACGACCCCCCGACCTCATGGGGGCTGCCATCTTCCACATCCGGACTTCCCTCTCATCACAACTCCACCCAACAGACCAGACTATCACAGCCCGGCTCGCGGCCACTAGCGGCTGCGCGGTTCATCAATAAATGCTTTATTCAGAGGTGACTACAAGAGTATGCCACCCACACGGCAAGCCTGGCAAGCTGCTCGTGTCGTATTTGATATGCCAAATACCAGTAACATTTATATTAGGTCATTCCCATGACCTAATATAACGGTTTGAGGCTCTTTATGTTCCTGGAGCAAGCAGATGCCTTTAGGTTCTTCTAGCATGAGACAGGACATATGGAGATATTACTAGTGCCCGCTCTAGCAAATAGATGATGAACGGGAAGATAGTGATAGTGATACCACCGTGAGATATACAATTACTAAGAAGTTCATGTTTGGGTTTTGGTCTTACAGTGTCGCACCCACCCACCAGTGCCCATTTCCCACCACCATGTCCCCAATTCCCTCCCCATCCCCTAGCCTGCCTCTATGGCAGGATCTTTATCTCTTTTCTCTCTCTCTCTTCCCTCTATTACACACTGTGGATTACAATACATACATTTAGAGGTTATCATGTGCATATTTTTGCCTGTATTCAATGCTCAGTTCTAGGCTGGTATTATCACTTTTGACAATTATTAGCACACTGTTCCCTTCTCCATCTTACCTAACCTCTGACTCCCACATGTTTGTGGAGATTCCACCTATGACAAGACCTCCTAATCCATGTTTAGCCTGACCTTGGATATTTGTATCATAATATGTATATATATGTATGTCATGCAAATAAATGCAGTCATTCTATATGTCTTTTTCCTTCTGGCTAATTTCACTAATATGATCCTCTCCATGTCCATCCATTTATAGGTAAATTTCATAAATTCATTTTTCCGAACAGCTACATAGTATTCCACTGTGTAGATGTACCACAGGTTCTTTATCTAGTCATTAGTTCTCAGGCACTCTGGTTGTTTCCAGATTCTGGCTATTGTGAATAGTGCTGCTATGAAAATAAAGGTGCAGATGGTGTTTCCACTGTGTGTTTTTGGCTTCCCAGGGTATATTCCCAAGAGTGGTATGGCTGGGTTAAATGGGAACTCGATTTCTAGTCTTTGGAGGAATGTCCATATTTTTTTTCTAAAAAGGCTGTACCAGTCGACATTCCCACCAACAGTAGATGAGAGTCCTTTTCTCCCTGCATCCACACCAGCATTTGTTGTCTTTGCTCTTTTGGATATGTGCCAGTCTCTGTGGTGTGCGATTATATCTCATTGCTGTTTTGGTTTGCATCTCTCTGATGATTAGTGATGAGCATTTTTTTCACATGCCTTTTAGAAAGGCACATTTTAAAGACTGGTTCATGCAGTTTAGACTTCATGCTTACAGTGTTGTTGACTCTGGTTTATATATATATGTACACATGCAGAGTTACACCAAAGATTTACTCAAGGCCTTCACCCATACCCCTATTACATCATATATTCCTCTTCTTCCTTTCCTCTTTCCCCCTTTGATTTCTTTCCTTCCCTGTCCTCGTTTCTATAATCTAGGGTCAATGGTAATGTAGATATTCCACCTCCTTTGATCCCTAGCTTTTCCTTATTATTATTCTATCTTCCACCAGTAAGTGAGGTCATCCAATATTTGCACTCCTCCTCCTGATTTCTCTTAACATGATATCCTCCAATTACATATACAAGTTTCAGTGCTCTTCATAATTGTATTATTCCTTGCAGATGCATAGTACTCCATTGGGTATATATGACACATCTTCATTTTCCATTTGTATGTTATTGGGTAGATTTCATATCCTAGCTATTATGTTAAGTGCAGCAATGAATAATGATGTGTGTGTCTTTTGAATGGATGTTTGTGTCTTGGGGGTAGATACAGAAGTGGCATTGCTGAGTCATATGGCAGTCCCATCCTTCATCTGAGAAAGTTCCATACTCTTTCCATGCTTGAACTAGAGAACACTTCCACTGGCTGTGGATGAAATGTCCCTTTTTACCACATCCCCACCAACATAGGTTGTTCCCTTTTTTTTTTGCTTTTTGGGGTCACACCTGGCAATGCTCAGGGTTTACTCCTGGCTCTGCACTCAGGAATTACTCCTGGTGGTGCTCAGGGGACCGTATGGGATGCTTGGGATCAAACCTGGGCCAGCACGGGCCGCTGCGTGCAGGCAAACGCCTTACCCACTAGACTATTGCTCCGGCCCAATTGTTCCCATTTTTTTGACAAGTGCCTTTCTCACTGGTTTAAGATAATAGCTCATTGCGTCTTGATTTGAATTTCCTTGATAATTAGTGGTGATGAGCAATTTTACATGCACTTATTATCCATCCATCTTTTTCAGAGAAGTGCTTTTCATTTTCTCTCGTTATTTTTGATAGGATTTTATTAAAAATTTTTGTTGTTGTTGACCTTTATATGAGTTTTATATATTGGGTAATAAACCTTTATCTGATGTGCTTCCACTGTTACTCTGCTAAGCCTGATTCACTATGTTCAACAGTTCGATAATGCTAGGACTAAGCTATAAAGTAGGTAGCATAACTGGGAAAATCACAGGTTCTGACATCAAACTATTTGAGTAAATTCTTGATTGTGTGGTCCACTATGTGACCAAAATAATTTAATCTCACTGAACTGGTTTCTCGTCAATAAAACAGTGTTAGTAACCAAACCCACTTTAAGGTACATTATGGAATTGAATGCACAGATATATGTAAAGGAATTGGCAGAGCACCAGCTTTGAAGTAGATACTGATTAACGTTAACTGGTACTATTTTTATTCCTGTTATTTTTAATTTTTGCAGTGGGGTGACTTATGAGATGAGGATGTAGAAGACAATGGCCAAAGCAGTTGTGGGAAAATAATCCAATATACTCCTCCTAAAACTTTTCCTACATACATTTTAGACCTCAACATCTGCATAGACTTATCTATTGTTTGCTTTGATAGACTATTTTGCATTGCTCTAAGTTTTATGATGGCTATTGTCTCTCAGAACCGCAAAATCAGTGTTTCTCTACTCGGGCCCATATAACTCCTGTGTATCCCAAGGATATTCTCAGGGATCACAGGAGGAAAAATCACACAAATGGAGGCTCAGACCATAGAAAGAAGGGTTCAACTGGTCGGACAGAAAAAAATAAGGTTAGGAGGGGCCACACTTGAAAACAGTTGAGCAACTCTAGCCTAGAGTCTCACACCTATGACAAATGGAGAAAATATATTTCCAATTTTATAGTGGTGTCTTAAGGCCCTAGTACATTGCATTGGTTTCCTTGAGACAATCATGAATGTTATGTAGTTATGGGAGGCTGAAAATTTTTTATTTAATGATTTATAATGTCCCAAATAATAATTTTATCATTATTTACTATTAATTATTGCATTAAATTGCTTCATTCCTTGATGAGTGGGTGCCAAGTGCTTTGACTTTCTTCTACTTGCCACTAATCTTGCTAGGTTTGAATAGAGGCTCCTTTTCTCCAAGTTTTGGTTCTTTTCTGTATTTGGCTAAAGCTACAAAGGGACAGCTATACTGATACAACTTGTAGAAGCCAGCGATTACGTCAGCCAGTCTGAAATCTGTCCAGCAATACTCAGAAGAAGCAATGAAAGAGGTAATGAAATATGTTCAGTCATTGGTAAAATATGTATTTATGGTAATTAAATCCAAAGCATACACAGCTTAAGAGGGCGAGAAGTCAGAATTTGGTTAAACTATATTTCTTTAACATCCTGACAATGAAAGTCCAAAGTTGGCATTCAATGACTATCTCCTGAGCTCCCAAGTTTCAGGCTTTGCAGAACAGTATGTAAAAAGAGTCAGACTGAGTAGTAGTGTTCTGAAGTTGACATACATTTTTTTCTACCAGTTCAAAAAAGTATTCTGACCTTCCGATGAGTAAAAAAGAAGTGTAAAAGTAAGTCATAAGTTCCTCGGCTTTACTGAATAAATGTGGGCGGGATTTCCGAAATTAATAAGAGGAATTAATACTTACTGAAAATTTAACTATGTGTTTACACTACACTTCATGTTATTAAGAAACCAACAAGTCTTAGACCTATAGTCAGATAACATTGAGTCATAGGATTAAGGAGCTTGTCAACAGTCACACACCTATTAATAGAAGTGAAATAAATTAATCAGTCAAATGATAACATTTGTCTGATAGTGTCCCCTAACTATGGTGAGATACATATAGCTACAACCTAACTGATCAGCCATAACAAATAAATTAAATTAAATATTTAGTTTATGCACAGGGTCAGGGATTCAGCTCAGTGTTAAAATACAAGTCTCCTACATACAAGGCCCTGGTTCAATCCTCGG
Source organism: Cryptotis parvus (assembly GCA_021461705.1). Lineage (NCBI taxonomy): Eukaryota > Metazoa > Chordata > Mammalia > Eulipotyphla > Soricidae > Cryptotis > Cryptotis parvus. Next base: position 166,359 of record JAJIBD010001797.1, read on the forward strand.
CACCTCCCTCCTCCAAAATTATTCATATTCAATGATAAATAATATTTCAGTAAGTGGACCTTTACTCCCCAGTTGCTCAGACTAGAACTACAGGTGTTTTATTCATCACTGTCTTTCATAAACCTGGACAGATACTGTGGACTTTATTTTTATTGATTGAGGTACTGTGATTTACGGTATTATTAATAATGGCTTCCCATGCAAATATTCCAACACCATATTCATCACCAATCTGGCTGTCATCAAAAGACAAGTATTAAGTGTTGATAAGAATATACGAAAAAAGGGACTACTTGTGCACTGTTGATGGAATTGTAAATGGATAACAACCACAATGAAAAACAGTACAGCTTCCTCCAAAATTGACAAAATTATTACCACAGGATTCAACATCTATTTTTCTGGGAATACATCAAAAAGAAATTTAAAAAAAATCTGTTGAAGAAACAGCTGTAACCCCCCAAGTTCACAGAAGAATCATTTACATTTAACCAAGACATGAGAACAACCTAAAATATACCTACCAACAGAAAAGTGGATAAAGAAAGTAGAGTGTGGGTAGGTCATGGAAGAAAGAGAAGGAGTTCCTGTCACTAGTGATAGCATGAATGGACCGTGAAGACATGGTGCTGAAAGAAATAAACCAATCAGAGAAAGACAACTACTGCGTGGCATGGTCTCACAGACCATCTCAGAAAGGAATTTAGCAAATCATTATTAAAGGTAAAGAGTGAAGAAGGAGAAATTGGATGAAGCTGTCCCCAAAGCATATGTTTCCTATTACAATACAATACACATAGAGAATAAAAGATATAACTGTGTCATATTACAGTTATGACATACAGCATGATGATTATAGCTGATCCTGCTGGATGGCGCTCATGAAAGTGATCAAGGGTAAATCCTAAGAGTTTACATCACAAGAAGATCTTTTTTTTTTGGTGTGTATTCAAGATTGTTCTTACTGGTTTTGGCATATCAAATATACTCTCAGTAGCTTGCTGGGTTCTCTGAGAGGAGTGGGTAGAGTATTCATGGTAATTTGGAGATAAATTGAAGCCCTAGCCAAACAGGGCATTCAAGCCCATTACATCAAGAACCTTTATGAGCTGTATTATGGATTCACCACCAGGATCTCACATTCTACAATGAAGTGGTCATTGATGTCAAAAGAGGGATTCGGCAGGGTGATACCATTTCTCCAAAACTCATCGCCACCCTCGAAAACATCATTCGACAATTAGAATGGGAAAGAATGGGAGTGAAGATAGACGGTCGGCAACTACACCACCACCGCTTTGCTGGTGACATCATTCTAATAACACCAAACATTAGCCAAGTGGCACAAATGCTGGCTGACTTTGACAGAGAATGTGGAAAGATAGGTCTACAGCTGAATCTAAAGAAAACTATGTTTATGAAAAATGAACTAGTTCCAGAGGCCCCATTCACTCTCAATGGAACAGACATCTCTGAATGCAGCAGTTATGTGTAGCTAGGTTGAGAAGTCAACATGATGAACGACCTAAAACCTGAGCTGCGCAGGAGGAAGAGAGCGGCATGGAATGCCTTCAAAAGGCATCAAAGAAATAGCTAAAAGGACAAAGAACCTCCGGCTCGGGCACATCTCTTCGACTCCACTGTTCTCCCTGCATTAACATACGCTTCAGAGACCTGGGCTCTACGAAAAGCAGGATGAGAATGCTATTCAGGTCTCCCAGAGAGGAATTGAAAGAGCTATGCTTGGAATATCACGCCTCACTCAAGTGAGAGAAGGAATCTGGAGTTCTGACCTCCATTGATCATCCAGAGTCAGGGACACTGTCTCGTTTGCCAAGGCATCGGAAATCAGATGGGCTGAACATGTAATGCGATTTAGAGATGACCACTGGACTAGAGCCATTACCAACTGGATCCCACGGGGTGTCAAAAGATCATGTGTCCGCCCACCTACAAGATGGTCAAACTTCTTTGTCAAGACCCTGAATGGACGGTTTGAGGCTCTTTGTATTCCTGAAGCAACCAGATGCCATTGGGCTACACTGGCACATGATAGGGCCAAATGGAAATGTTACTGGTGCCTGCTTGAGCAAATTGATGAATAACAGAATGTCAAGTGATCAAGTGATTCAAGATAAAAAAGGAGGAGCCATGTGGACATAAAGAGATGCCTGAGCACTGGTAGATCTTTACAAGAAGAAAACAAACAACCCCATCAAAAATGGGGAGAAGAAATGCACAGAAACTTCAGCAAGGAAGAAATTCAAATGGCCAAAAAACATATGAAAAATGCTCATCATCACTAATCATCAGAGAGATTCAAATCAAAACAACAATGAGATATCATTTTGCACCACAGAGACTGGCACATATTCAAAAGAGCAAGAACAAAAAGTGCTGGCGTGGATGTGGGGAAAAGGGGACACTCATCTATTGTTGGTGGGAATGCCGGGCTGGTACAGCCTTTCTGGAAAACAATATGGACATTCCTCCAAAGACTAGAAATTGAACTCCCATTTGACCCAGCCATATCACTCCTGGGAATATACTCTGGGAAGCCAAAAATACACAGCGGAAACACCATCCCTACTTTTATGTTCATAGCACCATTATTCACAATAGCCAGAATCTGGAAACAACCAGAGTGCCCTAGAATCGATGACTGGATAAAGAAGCTTTGGTACATCTACACAATACTGTGCAGCTGTTAGGAAAAATGAAGTTATAAATTTTGCCTATAAATGGATGGACATGGAGAAGATTATATTGAGTGAAATTAGCCAGAAGGAGAGAGACAGATACAGAATGACTGCATTTATTTGCATGACATAAATATATATGTATGTATTATGATACCAATATAAGGTCAAGTGAAACATGACCTTGTATCAGGAGGTCTTGTCAAAGGTGGAAATTATCACAAACATGTGGGAGTCAGAGGCTAGGTAAGACAGAAAATGGAACAGTGTGCTAACAATTGTCGAGGGTACTAATACCAACCTAGAACTGAGCATTAAATACAGGCAAAAAGATACACATGACAACCCTTTACTTTATGTTCTGTAATCCATAGTCTGGAAGGGAAGGAAAAGAGAAAGAGAGAGAGGGAAAGAAATAAAGAACCTGCCATGGAGGTGGGCTTGGGGAGGAGGGAGGGAACCGGGGACATTCGTGGTAGGAGATGGGCACTGGTGGAGGGATGGGTGCTGGAACACTGTATGACCAAAACCCAAATATGAACTTTTTAATTGTATATCTTTGTAATTGTATATCTCACAGTGGTATAATAAAATACTTAAAAAAATAAAAGAAAGAGATGCCTGAGGAGCCCTTAGATGATCTAGGCAGCCTCGCCCAAGTGAAACATGTAATAACAAACTCCAGCCCAACTACCATTTGCTGAAAAACTGTGCAGGAGAGACAAGCTAACCCTCAGAGCTCAAAGACAAAATGGTCATTTTCAGTCCTTGCATTTTGGAGCGATCTGTTCTACAAAGTTCACTAACTGGCTCAGAAAGAAAGACCTTGGCTTAGTGCTTCAGAAAGGCTGCATTGGGAGAACCCATACTGGGGTATTTTGCAGGCATATTGATACACAGTATTTGAGCCCCAGTAAACCATCTAGTACTCACAGTTGTGGGAGATTGTCCCCTTAACAGACATTCAAGCCCAACTTCAGGATAAACCCTTGGGAAAATAAAACAGCTTAGGTGTTAAAAATAAACACAAACATGCACCCAGGAATCTGCCATCAGTAATCATCAATACACTAGCTCAGCTCTTCACACGCTACCTGTCTGAATGCTAGGTACCCTCCCAATGGAAAACCAGCAGGACATTTCTACTGTTCAAGAAGGGAGACTTTCACGACATCGACAACTATCGCCCCATCTGCCTGTTGTTCATCATCTACAAGCTGTTTACACGAGTCATCCTGAACAGGATTAGCAGAACACTAGATGAAGGACAACCATGTGAGCAAGCAGGCTTCCGGAAAGGATTCAGCACAATTGACCATATTCACACAGTAACCAAGCTCATCGAGGTTTGTAGGGAGTACAAGATGCCGCTCTGTCTCACGTTCATTGATTTACAGAAAGCCTTTTGATTCTGTGGAGACTGAAGCAGTCATCTAAGCCCTAGCCAAACAGGGTGTTCAAACCCAATACATCAAGATGTTTCATGAGTTGTATTACGGATTCACCACCAGTTTCTCACCATTCTACAAAGAAGTGATCATTGATGTCAAAAGAGGGGTCGACAGGGAGATACCATCTCACCAAAACTCTTCAGCGCCACCCTCGAGAACATCATGTGACAATTAGAATGGGAAGGAATGGGAGTGAAGATAGATGGTCGGCAACTACACCACCTCCGCTTCGCTGATGACATCATTCTAATAACACCAAACATTAGCCAAGCGGCACAAATGCTGGCTGACTTTGACCAAGAATGTGGAAAGATAGGTCTACAGCTGAATCTGAAGAAAACTATGTTCATGAAAAATGAACTAGTTCCAGAGGCCTCATTCACTCTCAATGGAACAGACATCTCTGAATGTAGCAGTTATGTGTAGCTAGGTCGAGAAGTCAACATGATGAATGACCTAAAACCTGAGCTGTGCAGGGAGGAAGAGAGCGGCATGGAATGCCTTCAAAGGCATCAAAGAAATAGCTAAAAGGCAAAGAACCTCCAGCTCGGGCACATCTCTTCGACTCCACCATTCTCCCTGCATTAACATATGCCTCAGAGACCTGGGCCCTATGAAAGCAGGATGAGAATGCTATCCGGTCTCCCAGAGAGGAATCGAAAGAGCTATGCTAGGAATATCATGCCTCACTCAAGTGAGAGAAAGAATCCGGAGTTCTGACCTCCGTCGCTATTCCAGAATCAGGGACGCTGTCTCGTTTGCCAAGGCATCGAAAATCAGATGGGCTGGATATGTAATGCGATTTGGTGACAACCGCTGGACTAGAGCCGTTACCGACTGGATCCCACGGGATGTCAAAAGATCACATGGCCGCCCACCTACAAGATGGCCAGACTTCTTTGTTAAGACCCTGAAGGAACGGTTTGAGGCTCTTCATATTCCTGAATCAACCAGATGCCATTGGGCTACATTGGCACTTGATAGGGTCCAATGGAAATGTTACTGGCGCCCACTCGAGCAAATCGATGAATAACGGGATTCAAGTGATCAAGTGATCAAGTGATGCACCCAGGAAAGAATACAATAGATTACAGCCCAACTGAAAATGTGCCCAAGAAAGAATAGAATAAAACAGTCTAAGGTCTTTTAGACATAAAGGACAACATGGGCAAAAATAGAATTGAAAACTGTGATGACTTTACTCTAACTTTAAGAGTACCTGCTGACTGGTTGCCTGAGTTATGTGAAAATCCTAGTCTCTACTCTTAAGGTACCAACTGAATTGTGATGCACTCACTAATGTTCATAATGTCTCTACTTGGCTAACAATGAGGGGAAGTGACATTGTATTAAGTGATGAGCCTGTGCATTCAGGCAGCGCTGCTCAGGTGACACTAAAGCTTGGACAACGTGTGTGTGTGTGTGTGTGTGTGTGTGTGTGTGTGTATTCACCTCATTTTATGCAACCATCCCTACTACCTGGGGCTGCAGACCCAGTTTGGCAGGCTTCAAAACCACAAGAATAGTCAGTCACCTGCTTCAGTACAACTACCCCAGCCCCAGGTCAAAGCTGGGGTAAACACAACCCAGCAGGTAGGGCGTTTTGCCTTGCATGTGGCTGGTCGTGCAGGCCCGGGTTCGATCCCCCGGCATCCCATATGGTCCCCAGAGCACCGCCAGGAGTAATTCCTGAGTGCAGAGCCAGGAGAAACCCCTGATCATTGCCAGGTGTGATGCAAAAAAAAAAAAAAAAAAAGAAAAGAAAAAAGAAAAAACAACCCAGTCTTCAAATTATGAACTCACTTTCAGCCAGAGTAAAGCTTCTGAAATGTTTTCCACTTGCCATCCCTTTACTCCTGAGGCATACAACCCAGATGAGCACTGCCAGGAGCACCTCAGAAGCACCTCAGATTCAATGGCCTGGTTGCTCTTTAATTCATTTTTGGTTGTTGGACTATCAGAAAACTTTTATTGTTGCTGAATTTCCTGTGATCCCCACATCCTCACAGTCATTTACATGATCCCTTCGGGGATAGAGGACCACCTAACCTGCCAACCCATCTTAAGAGATTAGAGAGAGGAGTCAGATTTGCACTATGTTACAGGAGGGAGCGTCAGGAAATCAGGAAGCAGGCAGTCCATGACTTCCAGGACTGGGGAAGGTGGGAACTTGGTTTTCCTGGAAGAAAACTGAGCCTGCCAGTTCTGAACGACAAATAATGGCTCCAAGCATGGGTGCTTGTTGGGGAATAAAATGCAGACAATGGGGGAGGCGGAATTATTGATGAGAGCTATCATGGCAGGAACTTGAAGTCAGTAACTAGGTAAATTACATTTTGCCTTGGCAACTGCCCCCATTAGGTAATTTATATATTAATCTCAGAAGGACACAGGAAGGACCCTGCTTACATTACTTTAAAAGCCATCAGAAGGAGAAAATAAATTAAAACAAAATGCAAAATACAATATGCAAATGTGTGTAGTCATTTATTCGTTTGACACTTTCCAAGGTCATTTTCATACTAAATATCCTGTACTAATTTTCTTAGTATTTCTTCATGTTTTTTTCTTAATTTTCTTCAAAAAAGGAGGGGAGGCCAGGGTTTGCTAGGGGTGGGGGTTGGGAGAAGGAATCCTATGTTTTATCATTAAGAAATAAGCTTTTACTTTAGAACCACTGTATAAAGTAGTTCTAACTATTCCCAATTTAAATCTAAGTATCAGTACTTAGATCCGGGTGGCGGGGTTGGGGGCATGTTGAGGAGCTGTCTCGAGGCAAAAAGCAGACACAGCAACTGAATTTTAACTTGAGTCAAATCATTGACTCCTCTTCTCAGGCTATTATTTCTTTGAGGAAGTAAATCAAGTTCATGTTTGGGAAGCCATAAAAAACATGGAAAGTTAATAAGATGAAATGTACACTCGGCGGACACGGTAATGGGAGCTGAAGGAGAAGGCAGACCCTCAGATCCACCTTTCAGGGCAGCACATGTTGAGCTAGATTTGAAACGATTGAACTTATCTTGAAAGGGAGAAAGTATGTAGTCACACAGTCTGTGGTGCAACAACTGAGGGGAAAAGACTCTTGCATTTTCTTAGTTTATCCCAGCTGCTCTCAACCACGCATTTTGTCTGCTGGAGACATCTGGCAGTGGCTGGAGGGGATGTTCTTTGTACTGCTGGAGAAGGGAGTTGGTGTGACCAGCATCCAGCAGGCAGAAGCCCAAATTGCAGGGTGCTCAGAAACAGATTCTACAACCATGATTATCTGGCGTGATGGTGTTAATCAAGATCTCAGAGGAAACAACCAAGCAAGTGTATACATGTAGCATGTGTATCTCACATATAAAAACATATGGTATATCATGTATATAATACATACCAGATAGACACATATAGTATGGGTATATGAGTGCATATTAGACACCTGAACACTAACTTGAATGGGTACATGTTTTCCTCTATGCATATCTTCTTGTAAACACAAAAATATTGTATCAGTATAATATTATACTGTAAACATATTTCCTATCATCAGTTTATTTGTTTTCTTAAATTTATTCACCAAGATTAAAAAGCTGTTGATGACAGTGTTTTGGGCATTTAATATTCCAACTCCAAATCCACCACCAAAGTCAGCGTCCCTCCATCAATGACCTAAGGTTTCCTCCTTGACTCCACTCTGCCTACTTAGCAAACTCATTTAAAAGTACTTCCTATATTTGGGTCACATGCTTATCCTGGTGTTGACTCTTATGGCTTTGATCTACATCATCAGCTCAACTCTACATCACTGAAATGTAAAAGAATCTTGCTATCTCATCAGTTCATGCAGGGACAAGGGCTTGTCAATATTTAATACTTTTTATTTCCTTGTCTCATTGCTCTGTATACTACAGATTAGTGAGAAGACCTGGTATTTGTCCTCCTCCCTCTGACTTAACTAAACAAGATGGCATCTAGTTCAATCTAGTTTGCAGCAAACAGCATGATCTCATCTATCTTATGGCTTTTCTTGTGGTTCAGTATTCCACTGGGTATTTATACCACAATGTCTTTATTCATTTTAATATGTTATTTTTTCTAGCTTAGTTTATTGTGAGTCTACAATGTATAACACACAGAATGTTAAAGGACCATGCTATCAGTACTGCTTCTTGTCAGCAGCCTGCTATTAGCACTTCTATTTTGGTGGAGTTAGTGTTGCAGTTGGATGACTTACTGCCTGGACGCCATTAGCGCTAACTCTCGCATTGTTCCAGGTTGATTCCTCTCATAGATAGATAGATAGATAGATAGATAGATAGATAGATAGATAGATAGATAGAGAGAGAGATAGTAGATAGATAGAGATAGATAGATAGATAGACAGACAGATAGATTAGATAGATAGATAGATAGATAGATAGATAGATAGATAGATAGATAGATAGATAGATAGATAGATAGATAATATAGATATCTATTTTCATGGTATGGGGAAAACATTTAAGGACAGTGGCTCATGTGATAGTCAGGACTGGTCAGTCTGAAAGTGGTAGGAGTTAGCGTTGTAAACTTAAGTATGAAGATTTCCTCAGTATGTAACCTTAAATATGAAGACTTCCTCAGTATGTAACCTTAAGTATGAAGACTTCCTCAGAATTTTCCACTGATTGGATATTGCCCACTTACATTAGGGAGGGTATTTTGCTTTATTCAACATTGACTTTTGGGGCTGGAGTGATAGTATAGAGGGTAAGGCACTTGCCATATGGTCCCCTGAGCAAACCAGTAGTGACTCTTGAGTACAGAGCCAGGGAGTTGCCCCTGAGCACTGCCACCTGTGGCCCCCAAACTAAAACAACAACAAAAATTGAAGTTTGTGAATGTCTACCAGTTCACAAAATTCTGTCACAATAATATCTAGTTTGAGTGTTTACCCAGAGAACTGAACATCAACCAACCACTGTATATTTAACCAGCAAAACTTTGGGAGCAAAAATCGTATCCTTATTTTAAAGACGCAAAATTCAGAAAAGTTCACACTTCTTTCCACCACATGTATATAAGTATACCCTATTCTAAGCATTTACTGTGAACAAATGCTGTTAATAGCTTTATGACGTTAATTAGATATGGAAGTCACTAGTCTTCTAAAGAAACAGGGAAAGGGTTTGAGACTAGCTTCAGAACCCAGACCCTACCCGGGGTCTTCAAATAGATTCACCTGGAGAACCTCATGTTCCTGTCTGTATGAGCTGATGTTGGGTCTAAAACCACAGAATTTCTTAGGCTCAAAGTGTGCCCCGACGTGCACCTCTCCTCTGCTTAACATTCATAAAATCAGAACTGACGCAACCATACATCTGGATATTTTCTGCTCTCTTCCTCTTCTCTTGAAAGCTTCAGGGCATCTGATAAGAGTTTCCGAGGAAAGGGGGAATCATTTTGCATTCTCTTCTAGGGCTAAGAGAATATGGGCTCTGAGGTATGGGGGACTTTCAATGCCAACATGCCTTGTGCCTCACCCCGGAGAGCCTGATTTTACTGACCTCTAGGATGACACTGATTTGAAATCAATGAGATTCTGATGTGATCTTTCTTTTCTTCCTCTCTCTCTCTCTCTCTCTCTCTTCTTCTCTCTCTCTCTCTCTCTCTTGCTTTTTCAGTCATACCTGGCAATGCTCAGGGGTTACTCCTGGCTCTTTGTTCAGGAATTACTCCTGATGGTGCTCAGGGGACCATATGGGATGCCAGGGATCAAACCCACGTTAGCTGCGTGCAAGGCAAACACCCTCCCTGCTGTGCTATCGCTCGGGTCCCTCTGATGTGATCTTAATAGCCAAGGCTGAAGATCAGTACCACCACGTTCCAGAGCAAAGGCGATCCAACTACACCTGTAAGTCAAACTCAATTCTCTGCTTTGCTGTTTAGAGCAAAAGTTGTGTGGGATTACAGCCAGGACCATATATCCACAAAGAAGCAACCCACAGCTGCTTTTGCATCAAGGCGGCCCTAGGAGCAGTTTCAGCCAAGATGATATAGCCCTCATTGTCTGAGACTATTTTTTTCATTTGGTGTTTGGGTCATGCCTGGTAATGCTCAGGGATTACTCCTATCAGGGCTGCGAGGATCATATGGGGTAATGTCTCAGGCCAAAGCAAGCAACTTACCCACTGTAGAGTCACGAGATTTTTCTCATTTGATCACATCAATTCAGCAACCCTTGCCCTTTACTCAGAGTCTCCTTGTTGGCAGTAGCCTCTGCCGTTAGAAACACAGAACCCACAGCCCGTGTGAGTCAGCAGCAGTGAGTAAAAGGGCCAGGTGATTTACATGCCCGGCAAAACTCCCTGCTTAGAGTCATCGATTGCTGCCACGCCTTCTGCATCTTTTTCGCCCTTCTACTCACCTGCCTACTCAGGCCTTCGCCTGGATAAAGCTACTTTCTCAAGGAAATACTCTCCTATCACTGTAAGTCAGAGCTCCTTGTGATTTTTCCTTCTGGTTACTTTATCTATTATCTTCATGGGCTGTTAAATGTTGGAAGACTTTATATGGAGGAGGGGAAGTTTGCCACACCCAGCAGTGCTCAGGAGAATACATGCAGTGCTAGGGATCAAACTGGGGTTGGTTGTACGCATGGCAAGCACCTAGTTCCTGTACTGTCTCCAGTGGCAATGTTAAGGTTTGTCTTATTAATATGTATTGGTGTTATGGACCGGAAGCCTCAGGATGGTGCAGTTTAGGTTTCAGGGCTGAGAAAGATGTGTTCTGTGCAATGCATGATGCGTTACGGTGCTTGGCTCAGCTTTGCAAGAGGGGCTGACAGAAAGAGGTGAGGCAAATTGGGAAGAAGCATGATGGGAAAGAACAGAAACAATTACTATGCAGATTAGGGAAGGGGCCACCAGAAGGTCCTGGCTGATGAGCAGCAAGGTTCTATTTAATTTGCTCTTTTTGTATTCCCGGATTAAATATCAGTATTCAATCACACAGAAATGTTGAAGCACTTTGGTAAAACTTCACCGAGCAAGGATCCAATTTTACCAGCTGTTCATTAGATGAAATATTCATATATATATATATATATATATATATATCTCAGGAATTTAATTAGAAAGGCTGAAGGCCAAGGATGTGATCATTTCTTGAGAAAGGAACATTTCAAGCAGCTTTTCCCTTCCAAGAGAATCAGAGAATCGAGGAAACTCTTAATTGCATTCTATTCCCCACCCCCACCCTCTCTGTTAATCACAGCATTCTTTCCCCCAAATGCCCTTGGGTAGGGGTGTGTGGCCATTTCTAAGTGGCTGATTTCTTGTATGAAGATTAAGCACGCCAGCTGCTCTTGTCTAAAAGGCAGTTATTTCAAAACAGAATAAAATTCATGTGATTTATCATTTCTGAGCATCTCTGGGTACAGTCCTAGAATTCTCTGAGTGTTGCTGGGTAAAATGGCTAAGATCCACAATGGCCCTGGAGGCCCCTGGAGGCCCCCTGCATCACCAGGATAGCTCAGGTATTATTTGGCTCTGCAGGGCCCAGGCACCACCACATCCTGTGCCCTAGCATTGAACCACCAGCCTTGTTGACTGAGAAGTAGAAGAACCCTCAGACTGCCTGAACATTACTTTGGAGGCTCTCAACACTCCACATAAAGTGGCTTAAGCTGACCTTTGTTGGGTTTAGATGTGACAGTAACCAAACGTGAGGAAATAAGACTATGTTGGAAAAGGAAACATGCTTAAAGAATGAAAAAACAGAGTTTCAGGGGGTGATGAGAATACTGCTGGCTGATTGGTTGAATCTCGCCACTCACTAGGAATATGTAAAAGTACATATTGGCATCCCTTCCATTCCTCCATGGACAAGAGGATGGGAATGGGGCTTTCCAGAAAGAGGGAATAATGAGAAGTATGGAAACATGATTCCAAGTAGGAACTGAGAAGCTTTGGGCCAATTCTTTTGATTAAACTCTCAGACTCATTTTCCTCATCTATAAAACAAGGATATTTTAATTAATTAGTTAATTTACTTATTGCTCTTTCATGGGTGCTGGCACTGCTAGCCAACTGGTAAGTGATGAATCATAAAATCAGACAAGGTCTTTGTCCTCATAGATTTTTATTGTCCACTGAGGGAGCAAAATATTTCTGAAAGAATTACATCAGTCATTGTCAAGTTGCAATGGTCTTACATGCTGCAAAGAGAAAGTTTATTTAAGTCATAGTCAATACATAGTAAGTCCTTTCAATAGTAAGTTAAAAATACATTCCAAATTGAGCCATCTCTCACCACTTCTCACTTATGTCATATATTCATATCACCTGTATCCATGTCAAACAATGCCTCTTGCTTGGATTACTATACTAGTGCATTTCATAGTGTTGGCACTCTTAATAAAATTTCCACCAAGCAGAATGACCTTTGAAGACTGTAGCATCCCCTGATCTTTGAAGATAGACACCCCCAAGTTCAAAATTTCTGATACCCTTTTATTGCACACAGTGGGATGGGGGAAGAACCAGTCACTTTTCTTTATCAACAATATTTCAAATGATTTGAGAGACCCATTTTTAATTTGTTCATAAATGCTAGGATTCTCTTCTAACTAAGCCAGCAAATTAATCAAAATTAATTTCACTGACAGCAGAATATCCAAGTTACTGACATCTGTAGCTACTAAAACATCATAACTTTGAGATTTCATTTTCACAATGAGTTCACACTCTCCCTTTTTAAAATATCCTCTAAAATTTCATGAATCAAAATTTCCTCTGATCATTGTACGTTAATGACTTCTAAACTGTGATATTATTCTGAACATGCAGGAATCCAAGCTGAAAATCAACCTGTATGTCCAGCTTCTGAGCATACGTTTTGTTCTTTACCCAGATGAACAGGGAGGCAGCAGCGTAAAGGCCTGTGTTTTTACTCCTCTGGGCCCCAGATCCTGTAATCTTAAGAAATTGACAGACCTCATGTTTTTCTCCCCCCCCCCCCCCCCTCTCCCTGTGCTTGGCTGATCGTGAGGCATCCAGGATGGAGGGCAGGTTCTGGCCCTGGCCTGCCACCCCAATAGAGCCTCAGAAGAAGCCAGAGGATCCCCTACACCATGATGGCAGCCATTTTCAATGACCAGACTCCACAGCTCATCAGAGCTCCACCCAAGAGAGAGAAGCCGATCTCAAGGCTGGCTCATCAGAGCCCCACCCTAGAGAGAAGCCTATTTCAAGCCCAGGTATGCTGGTCTTGGTGGCTAAAGTCACAGGGCTTCTGTGAATATGGAGCTGGGAGTCCTTTCCCCCATGTTCGGCAGGCCTGGTGTACCTGCCCACAAACTGCTCCCAGGCTGGGCAGTGAACCAGAGACACAGACACATGGGGCAGAGCTGCAACATGCTCTCCCCACTGTGGATATCAGTAAATGCAAGAACTCAGAGTCTACCTACTACCGAGAGTATTCTGCCCACATGGCAATGCATGACAAGCTACCTGTGTCATATTTGATATGCCCAAAACAGTAACAATAATAGAACTTATTCCCATGCCCTGAAGGAATGGTTTGAGGCTCTTTGTGTTCCTGGAGTGAGCAGATGCCCTTGGACTACACTAGCACATGACAGGGATGAAGTGTGACATTACTGGTGCCCACTTGAGCAAATTGATGAACAACGGAAGATAAGTGATACAAGTGATTTTACCCACTGCCACATCCTCTTCCCATGCAATAACCACCATCTGTTTTTGCAGAGTTTACTTTTGTTTTATTTGTTCAGTTGCAGTGTTTCTTTATATTGCACACACCAGTGAATACATGCACTGTTTGTCTTTCTCTTTATGACTTATATCACTTAATATAATTGCTGCAAGAGCCATTCAACTTGTCACAAATGGCAATATTTCATAGTTTTTATAGCTTAGTAGTATTTCATCTGTACATATATGGCCATGTGTCACTTAATGGTGGGCATACATTCTGAGAAATGTTTCATTTGGAAGTTTTGTCTCTGTGTGATCAAGCAGTATAATCAAATACACATAGCTAGCATAGCTTACCACATCTAATTTTGCAGATATGACCTACTGAAATGACTATCACAGAGGGAGTCTATTGTTGACCTAAAAGTTGCTATGTGACTAATGACGTCACTGACACATTTAGTTTTTCCATTCATCTCACAATGGATATTTACCTGACATGTAATATGATAAATCAATGTTACTTCAGTCATTTAAAATAAAAAATTAATAGTTGAAATAGAACATCTAAGAAGCATGTGATAGCATACATAAAGTGCCTAATATGTACTGAGTTATTGATGTGCAAAGCACCCTGGGTTGAGAATTCAAAATTTCATGAGTAAAATACCTTCATCATCTTTTTTCCCAGGATATATCTAGCCTAGTAACCTTTAACTGACTGGTGCTGGTAGCATAGCTATAGCTGAGCTATGGCTGAGTATTGGACACATGTCTCCTTTCATAACACAGAGTTTGGTAGATATGTAGTGGATGGAATCACAACCTCTCTGTGGAAGGATTTGGTACACTAATGCCTCTTACAGCTGCTACTGAAGGGGACCATGCACCTCTGCACCTCACTGAAACTATCTTTAAGAAAATAAGTTTCCTCAGAAGGTGCATACCAGATGGGAATACAGATTAAAAGAATGCAGCGCAAAAAAGAATAAATTCCCAGTGTTGTAGACACTAAGTAATAAAGTTAGCAAACAACTCAATGGAAGCCGCCAAGCCTTTGGGAGAAAGCTGGCCTCTATAGTATTTGGCATCTAAGGGTACATACATCACTGTATCACTGTCTTCCCGTTGTTCATCGATTTGCTGAAGCAGGCACCAGTAACATCTCCATACGTCCTGTCACAAGCAAATGTAGCCCAAAGACATCTGCTTGCTCCAGGGACAGGAAGCGCCTCAAACCATTCTTGAAGTCATGGAATTGAGGTCCATAATTGTTACTAGTTTTTGGCATAACAAATAAAACATGGGTAACTTGCCAGGCTCTGCCGTGTAGGTGGTATACTCTCAGTAGAAGGTTCTCATCTCAAGCAAGGGTACATACATACAAATCTATAAGTTAGAACTCTAACAAAGACCATGCATTCAGTGATCAAATAACCAACCCATTATCAGAGTATAATAGCTGCTAATTCTGGAATGACTAGTTATGCTCAAATTGGTGAGGTAATTTAAGAAAAACTGCATCCCAGTGAGTTTGAAAGCTGGATTACCATAGAATTAGGTAAAGGTGCCAAAGCAGTAACTTTCCAATTAATCCTTCAACATCTTTCAAGTGTGCAGACAGTTCCCTGAGGTACTATTGTCCTGACTTTCACCCCAATTACTTACTTAACCCTCTCCACCACTAAACCCTAAACAGTTTGTCTGAATCACTATCCAGTTCAAGTATGATAATTGGTTTCCGGTGCCTGAGCCCAGTTAAATCACTGCTACATAGATAAGCAATTGTGTGAACTTTCATCCAAGATCTCTAGAGGCTCAAAATGAGGTGCTTAATGGTGCTGTTTCTTGGGATAGTGATCAGGAGGAGGAAGAAAAGGGAAACCAGAGGGGGAAAAGTGCAGTTGAGAATATTTACAGAGGCAAAACTCTTGGAAAAAGCTCCTCAATTTAGAAACTAAATTCGTGGCAAGAATCCAAGGAATGCAGATGTTGAAGCTGGAAGAGAGGGATTGTTTGGAAGAAACTTTGGAGGGAATTAGCCACCATTGTGTGTTATTCCTATCACTTAGCATTCTATAAGCACACTCAATGCAGAGCTTGAAAGGACATCAGAAAAGCAAGATGCTTCCAGCTGGATGCCTCCCCGTTTCCCTCTCCCTGCCTTCCACTCAACAGCCTTTTATCATAGTGTCCCTTTAACTTATACCTATTGGAATCCTTGGTTGTCTCAACACTTCACAAGGGCAAAATCAAGTGCAGTACTTCACAACTATCATCATTCAGTACCAAGTAGGTACCAAGAATAAAAATAAGAGATTTTTCAATTATGAACACCTTTGTAATTGTATGTCTCACTGGTGGTATAAAAAATTTTTTAAAAAAGAGATTTTTCAAATCCTCTCACTCTCCCTGAGCTTGGATGTATTTGCTGTTTAGATGACATAGCTGATCTCAGTTGATTATGGTCATTAGCTAGAAAGGGAATTGATTTTAGCTCAATGATGTATTGATAATCTACTAGGTGACCTGTACTGAAGCTAACCTGGTGAACGTGAAAGACTAATGACAATTTAGTGGACCGGCAGAGTGACCACAGAAACACAGGTAATTTAAGGCTCCAGAGACTTGACCTAATGGAAGGAAACAATATGACTTATTTATCAGTAAATGAAGAGAAGGTGCCTGCCAGATTTAGAGTCTGAAGAATACAATTCAGAGAGAGTAAATTCCCAAGTCAATGGTAGGAGATTCAAGATAACTAGGACACTTTCCACCTGCATGATGGGTGGACAGGGGAGAGGGAAGGGAGGAGGGCATGAATCAGAGAAGGGTTGGTTGGAGAGAGAACTTTCTTTTTTTCCTTTTTTAAAAAGTATTTTATTATACCACTGTGAGATATACAATTACAAAGATATACAATTAAAAAGTTCATATTTGGGTTTTGGTCATACAGTGTTCCAGCACCCATCCCTCCATCAGTGCCCATCTCCCACCACCAACTACCCAGTTCCCTCCCTCTCCCCAGCCCACCTCCATGGCAGGTTCTTTATTTCTTTCCCTTTCTCTCTTTTTCTTTTCCTTCCCTTCCAGACTATGGATTACAGAACATACATTAAAGGGTTGTCATGTGTATCTTTTTGCCTGTATTTAATGCTCAGTTCTAGGTTGGTATCAGTACCCTCGACAATTGTTAGCACATGTTCCATTTTCTGTCTTACCTAGCCTCTGACTCCCACACGTTTGTGATAATTTCCACCTTTGACAAGAACCTCCTATTACAAGGTCATGTTTCACTTGTCTTTGGATATTGGTATCATAATATGTACATATATATTTATGTCATGCAAATAAATGCAGTCATTCTGTATCTGTCTCTCTCCTTCTGGCTAATTTCACTCAACATAATCTGGAGAGAGAACTTTCAACCACATAGGTACTCTGGATTTTTTCCATAGGCATTCATGAGTTTTAAGCAGAAGAAACTAAGTCAGTTTTATGAGACTTATTCCAGTTCAAATAGGGAGAATTCTAGCAGAGGAAGGACAAGACCAGCGGCAGGAAATGGGATGGAAAGCAGTTATCTGCATGAAAGAAGGACCATGTTTGGGAACAAGCAGCAGAGGTGTAGGACAGAAGTTTACAAAGATTGCTAGAAAATTAAATTGTTATAATTTAGCAACCGATCCAATGGGCTTGTGGATAAGGAATTAGGGAAAGGATGGGGATTTAAGACTACTTCACAGTATTCAGACAGCAGCATCTTTGGGGTCTGCCATTTAGAGGAAGAGGGCAAAATTTGGTGGAAGATGATGATGAGTAGCATTTGGGAATTCTCAAGAGGTGTTCTAATGCCTTTGGGCAATTATACTTAGAGGTCTGGCTTATGGGGGTCATAGTAGACTTGGAAATTTCTGATGAATGTTCATTTTACTGAACACATAATTAAGTAAGGGATTGTAAACACTATTTCTGAGTGTTCCTGGAATCCAGGGATTTGAGTGATGAAAATTATAAAGGTGGGCATTATCCAAGATGTTGAGTCCAAAATAGAACAAAAAGAAGAAAAGATGAAGCTTCTCTTTTTTGGTTACTTGGGGATACCTATTAACTCCTGCCTCAGGCATAGATTCTAGGCATTTGGACAGAATTATATGAATTCCACCACCAATAATCACAATTCTCTGGATTTTAGATCTCAGCTGTCAAGACTTGGTGGCCTCCCTAATCTTATAAGTGTTTTTTGTGATTAAATTTTCTAATATTTATGTACATATATCCTATTTTTATCTACATATATCCCTATTTCTGTTGCTTGGGAGAACTGCAATACAATAGGTACACAGTGAGCAAATTTGTGAAGGAATGTTACCGTTACTTAACAGAAATGGCAAAAGGTCAGTTCTGTCTTAAAAACCTTGTGCTTGAGTCACTTCTCATGGCTAGCAGAATATGGTCTTTATCTAATGATAGGGTCTGGAGTTACCCTGAATTTTCAGTGATACCTTGTTCCAGATCTCTGTGACATAGCTCTCAAAGACTGATGACAATTTAAAATTCAAATTCAAGACCAGCAAGCCAACTATCCCAGACACAAGAAACAGCACTTGGCTAGGAACCTGATTTTGTTCCCTGGTGTGTAAAGTTAGACTTCTAGTTTTGACTTAATTTCTGGATAAAGTGGAATCCATAGTATACCCTACAGCTAAAACATGGCCTTCCTTAAAGAACTTAACAAACTTATGGTAGTTGTAGATGGTATCCGCTAAGAATTTGTTCGATGAGTTTATTTAGGTGATTCTCTTAGACACTGATAGGAGGGGGGGGGGAAAGGACTTAGGAAGGGACAGAAATAAATATGGGATTATTTACAGGCCTGTTTTCATGGTCAGAAGTACTATAGGTGGGAAGTTTCTAGAAAGTTCTGAAACAGTAAATACAGAGGGAATTTAAATAGGGCTATATGTCACCTGTTAGTGCACTTGAGAGAAATTTGCTACAAGGACTAACACTAACTTTCAGTATTAAAGATTCTAAATGTCCCAAATAAATTAAATTTGGAAGTACAGGCACTACAGAGTTAGCTACAGTTGCTGACTTATGGAGAATAAAGGCCCCAACAAACAGACCACTGGATACACTGGGAGGTTTTTCCCACCAAATAATAGAGCCAAAAGTCACTGTGATTTGCCAAAGTCTTCAGAGTTCTATTGTATTTGGATTCATGTAGTGGAGATTTTTCTGTCAGAATTTCTCACCAAATATCAATCAAGTTGTTTTCTTAAAGGATTTAATGAGTGATTAGCTTATGTTTTCCAGGCCAACTCAAATGTCAACTTGCAAATTCACTCTGGAAAAATCTTTCCCCTCAAATTCTAGGATACAGAATTAAGAGAACCTAAAAGAAAAAACATTTGAGTCAAAGCAATGTTCAATTCTTACATGTATGTAGCTAAAAATTGGTAAATGTATATTGATGTATATCTTTGTGATTTGAGGGAAATGTTACGGTTTTCATACATAAGACTACGGTTTTATTTTGCTTTTTTTGTTGCTTTTGTTTATTGTTTTGTGAATACACCTGATGGTGCTCTGAGGTTGTTCCTGGCTTGAGAAACAGGGAAAGCTCAGAGTGGTGCTAGGGGGACCATGTGATGCTGTGGTTGAACTTGAAGCTTCAACATACAAAACACAAACACCAGTTTCCTGAGCATTGAATATAGGTAAAAAGATACACATGATAACCTCTAAGTGTATGTATTGAAGTCCACAATGTGTAATAGAAGGAAGAGAGAGATAGATAGAGAGAGAGAGAGAGAAGAGATAAAGAACCTACCATAGAGCATAGAGGCAGGCTAGGGGAGTGGGGGAGGAATTGGGGACACTGGTGGTGGGAAATGGGCACTGGTGGAGGGATGGGTGCTGGAACATTCTATGACTGAAACCCAAACATGAACATATTTGCAATTGTATATCTCATGGTGATATAATAAAATATTAAAAACACCAGTTCTTTAAGACATTCCCCAAACCTAAGACTAAATTAGTTGTATACTCACATTTTATTCATGTCTATCCAGTACCTGAGCATTTTTGGGAAAACTCTGTGTCTGTGGCAAAACTTAATTAGTTTATTTATTTAACCTTATTGCTCATAATCATTAGCTGATATAGGGACCCCAGTCCATTAAAGAAGCCCATAAAACTAAGATTTAGAGGAGTGGTCCTCAAAGTAGGTTGTACATTGGAATCACCTTAATGAACTTAAAACTGTTTTAAGCGGGTCCACCACCACTGCTTGAATTATGCTGACGTGATTTTCATGTTTAGTCTTGACCCTCAACCATGCTATTAAGAATATTTGAAAGCTACTAGTATTTTTGTTTTGTTTTGGATCACACTGGCAGTGTTCAGGGGCTACTCCTAGCTCTGTGTCTGGGGGTCACTCCTGGTGGTACTCAGAGGAACATACAGAGCCAGGACTTGAACCTGGGCCTCCAATATGCAAAGCCTGCTTGTTAAATCATCAATCCAGCCCAATATTATGATTTAAAGTTCTCCAGGTGATTCAAATAAGGTTTGGAAAGCTCTAATTTAGAATCAAGAATGACACACAATTGTCTTGATTTAGCAAAGTCAATGTCCAGGAGCTGAGACATAAACAGAACTGATGCCTCTCTGATCTTTCTGTAATTTTGTCTGTTGGTATCTTCTATGGAAATTGCTCCAGCTTTACATGAAAACCATATTTCAGTTGGAATTCTGAAATATTAAATAATTCCTTTATGGAATATTTGTACCAGGTACTTTGGGATGCATTAGGGAGATGAGAGATGTTAGTGATCTTTTCTTCTGCACATGGGTTGAGTTAGCCAGACAGCATCCATTTTTGTTTGCTTGTTTTGCCTTCAGACCACACCAGTGGTGCTCACCCAGCTCTTACTCCTGACCCTGTACTCAGGGATTACTCCTGGGGCTCAAGGAACCATGGTGGGGGTCAGGGATGAAGCCCATCTTGGCTATAGGTACGATGTGCTTCTACCTCTTGGGTCCCATGCATCCATTTTTATTCAGGATAATTTCTCCCAGATTCCCTTGCTTGGGCCTTGGGGTTTGCCTAAAACACATTTGGAAGGCTGGAGAAGAAGCAAGAGAGCAAGTGAGACCTTGTCTCTATTATTTTTATATTTGAAAAGTCTCACCTCCAATTAGTCTTTATTTGATACAGGAATACTCTGTGTCTTTTGAGCTCTCCTTAAAGAACTTAAGGTGATTTGGTGGGGGTGGACTTCATTTTAAAATTCTGAAATTGGGGCCGGAGCAATAGTCCAGAGGGTAGGGCGTTTGCCTTGCACACGGTCGGCCTGTGCCGCCCAGGTTCCATCCCGCCATCCCAAATGGTCTCCCGAGCACCGCCAGGAGCAATTCCTGAGTGCAGAGCCAGGAGAAACCCCCCTGAGCATTGCCGGGTATGACCCAAAAAGCAAAAAAAAAAAATCGGAAATTATAAATATAATACCTCTGGGTTGAAAATAGAAAGGCATTTTTTTTGTTATCATAAAACCATTATCTCAAGACACTAGAATGAAGAGCATTGTTGAAAGCTATAGAGGAGCCAGAGTGAAAGTACAGAAGGATAGGGTGTTTGCATTGTTTATGGCTGACCCAGATTTGATTCCTGGCATCCCACACGGTCCCCCTAAATACCGCCAGGAGTAATTTCTGAGTGCAGAACCAGGAATAAGCATCACTGGGTATAACTCAAAAACATAAATCAACAACAACAACAACAACAACACCCTATCTACATTCAGGAAACAATTCTCTGGGTAAGCGACCACAAGCTGTCAACATAGGAGGAAAGACACTGGGATTAGAATAGCGGCTTCCCAAGAGCAATCCCAAGCTCTTTGCTGACATGTTCTCTTCCCTGGGAAACAGCTCTTTCCTGACAGGTTCTCAGTGAAAGGGGTTATAATGGCTGGCAAGGTGTTCATGTCTGTGGATTGTGACTTTTAGCCCATGAAACCAAAGTGTTTCTGTGAAGTCAAACATAGAACATCAGTGGCTGAATATTAAATAACTGGTGGGATACCTCTATTTGCCTTGTTCCTTCAGCCTTTGATCCTAAGCATTTCCACCTAATAATTTAGGAAATGCTTCCTTGATTTTTTTTTTGGTTTCTTATTCCACAACTCCTTGGGAAAAAGGGGTTACTCCAGTGCAACAGGTGAGAAAAAGACAGCATGTTGTGAAGGTTCAAGCTATTCTGAAACTTGAACCTAGCTAGGTTCAGAGGTAAACGCATAACCTGGGATGCGTGGGATCTGGCTTTTATCTCTGGCACCGAAAAACACATGAGTAGTAATTTCTAAGGGGCATACTTGAAATTTTATATTAAAATCACCGCACATCAAATAGGTTCCTTTTTGACAAAAGCACCATGACTGCTTTCATAACTCATTCTTTTTGTTTTTTGTTTGTTTTGGGGACAAACCAGAGGGAGCTCAGAGCTAACTCCTGGCTCTGTGCTCAGGGCTTGCTCCTGGTGATACTTGGGGATCAAATGTGGTGCTAGGTTAGAACCCAGGTTGGCCCTGTGCAAGGCAGGTGCTTCCCTGCTGTACTACTTCCGTGTAGCAATTCTCAAAAAACTTTTTAATTGATAAATTGTGTGGCTTATAATGCTGTTAGTAACGGTTTCCCATGCATATCATTCCAACATCACACCCGTCACCAGTGTACCCACTTCCCTCCTCAAATACCTCTGCACCCCTCAGTACACCACAAGAACAAAAGCAAACCAGTAACAACTCAACCACCTCAACTGTGTGGATCCATTCTCCTGTTCTGTTGCTTTTGACCCTTTGTTGCTACCTTGCTATGTATCCTTAGGTCTCACATATGAAAGAGATTATTTGTTTTGTTTGGTTTTGATTTGGGGCCACACCTGTGGTGCTCAGGTGTTAGTTCTGGCTCTGCAGTCAGGAATCCATCCTGGAGGCCCAGGGGAACTTTTGGGGTGCCAGGGATCTAACCTGGCCTGCCACATGCAAGACAAGTGCCTTACTCTGGTCCACAATCTGTGTATATCCATTTCTCTCAGCATGATACTCTCCTCTTTGTTGTTGTTACTGTTGTTATTATTATTATTTTCTTTTCTTTTGCCTTTTTGGGTCACACCCAGTGATGCTCAGGGGTTACTCCTAACTCTGCACTCAGTAGTTACTCCCGGCTGTGCTCAGGGAACCATATGGGATTCTGGAGATCGAACCCAGGTCGGCCACAGGCAAGGCAATCACCCTACGGCTGTACTATCCCTCCAGTCCCTGATATTCCTGCCTCAACTCAGGCTTTTCAGCAGCATCTCTGGTATTTCTAATCTCCATTCTCTGCTCCTTTCTCCTTCTCCTCAGCCTTTTCTCTCCTGGTGAGGACCATGTTTAAATATTTCAGCAAGTTAGGCAGTCAATGAGAGAAATAAGACACCTTTATCACAAAAGGACCCAGAAGGAAGAAATGTCTTGGATGCAGTGCTTTCTCCTCTCCCTTCATCAAGATGAATCGCCCATGGAACCCCTCCCATGGCAGGTTCCTCTGTGTCCAGCCGGGAGGCTGGTACTGAGCATTCCTCAGAAGGGTTTCTGCCTTCCCCAGTCCTTTCCACGCCAGGAAAGGCCCCACCGCTAGATCACAGACACGCTGTGCACAGACAGCAGTGACATTTCCTGACCCAGGTTGACCTCCTCTTTCAATAGTGCTACTGAGTGTCTGCCACATGCCTGGCGCGGGCACAGTACTGGGTGAGACTCTTTTTTCAGTCCTGGAGGCAGGAGAGGGTGCAGTGGGAACCACCCGCACCTTCCACCCCCCCCACCCCCCCACCCCCACCCCCGGACAACTGCTATAAGGAAAGTGTCAAGAGGGAAGAGTTGGAAAGGCAAGACAGTGAGGACAGCTCACTGCTTAAGAGGAAAAGCTGGAGTCATTGGGAAGTCCCTAAGTTCTGAGCTTCCCTTCCCCATAAGGGTCACCAGCCCCTCGCGTTGGCGATGGCACCCCCTATTCCAGCGCACACCCAGCTCCGGATCTTGCCTGGACTCACCTCGGGGGCACTCACCGCCCTGCGCTCTCGCAACCTCAGACTGAGCGCTCCAGGGCTCCAGGCGCGCACTGGACCAATGCGCAGCGCGCAGCGCCGCCAAGAAGCACACGTTGGGGACCCGGGAGGGAATCGCCTTTTGCCTGCTGGTGGGTGTCCCCGGACTCGTGGAAGCAGCTCTATAAATGCTTCTCCCCGCCCTGGTCCGACCCTTCCCCGCCCCTGCGGCCCTGGGCCCAACAAAGGTCCCCGGGGAGGGGGGCGCATCTGGAGGGAGGGAAGGAAGCCAAAGCGAGGGGATTCGGGAGACTGCAGCTGTTTGGCGGGATTCTACCCTAAAGAGAACCGAAATCCCATGCCCTCCCCCCCTAACCCCGCCCTCCCCACCCCCAAGCTGAGCGAGCCAGGAAGAGGCGTGTTTGGTGCGCCCTGTTTCTGCAGAAGCACAACCACAACCCGCACAACCCGCTGGGTGCGCTGACTCCAGGTGCCTGGCTGGACACACTCCGCGCCAGCACTGACTGTTCCCTGACGGCTCGCCCTGTGTTCTGGGGTTTTCTCTCTGAAGACCGAAATTGGCCAGGGGGACCAAGGTCTGGGGGTGGCGTGAACTTCCCTCTATTGCTTGGGCATCTAGAGCAGTCTCCAACTGCCCCGAGGTTGCGGTTCAGCCACTTGCCTGACCCGGCATCCAGATTGAAATCCAAGACCAATGGGAGACTCAGAGCTTTTTCTCATGGCCTCATCGTTCACCGATTTACGTGCTTCAAAGATATTTGAAGTCTATCTGGTACGTCCAGGTACGTTACGTGTTGGGTACAAAAACCAAGTAGGACATTCAGTGACTCAGAAACTTGGGTGGTGATTGGGGATGGAGAGAGACTATCAGGGGAACGCAGGAGGGAGCCGTACTCAGTCCTGCAAGGTGCAAAGAAGCATCTGAGGGAATTAAGCCCAAACTTCAGTCTAAGGAGAGAATAAGACCAGACCGATGTGAGAGATCAGGGGTTCTCTGGCCAAATGGGGCAGTAGTTGCAAAGAAGACTGGGAAGGCACAAGTTTCTACTCAGGGGATACAAGAGGTGCTTCTATTTTTTATTTTAAGGAACATATCTTGTTATTTTCTGTCATCCCAAGGAAAGATTAAATAAGGTTAGAGAAAGAAATCAAGAGGGGAAGGAAGGTGAGAAGGGAAGGTAATGGGAAAGCGGTATAGCCACATCCAAAGCGCAGGCTCAGCAACATGAAACCCTAAGAGCTAAGCTGCAACCGCTCAGCTTTGTAAGGTGCCTGACAAGGGGGCAGGCAGGGGGTGGGGCGGTGGAGTATGGGAACACTGTTGGAAAGAACCAGCACTCATGGTGGAGCTGGAGTATTATACACCTAAATCTCAACCATCAGGAACTTTGTAAATCACGGTTCTTTATTTTTGACTTTGTTTTCTTTCAAAATAAAAGCTTAGTGTTAAAATTAGGATCTGAATGCAGACACTCTACTTGGGAGTGTTTTGGGGAGTGGGTGGAGTTAGTTGAAATATATCCTGTGGTGGTGCTTGGAGACCATACAGTGTGGGGGATTAGACCAGAGTTGGGAAGACAATAGCCATAACCCTTCTACTATCTCTCTGACCAGGGAGTGTGCTTTAACAGCATGGAATGTCAACTTGGCAAAAGTTAAATTCAAAACAGAGATTGTTCCCATGAACTGGGGTTTGCTCTGAAACCTGGGCACAGCTTCTACACTCTGTTAGTCTGTCACTTTTTTTTTCTTTTTGGGTCACACCGGCAATGCTCAGGGGTTTCTCCTGGCTCTGCACTCAGGAATTACTCCTGGCAGTGCTCGGAGAACCATATGGGATGCTGGGGATTGAACCCGGGCCGGCACAGACCAGCTGCGTGCAAGGCAAACGCCCTACCCGCTGGACTATCTGTTAGTCTGTTACTTTTGAGATGGGCTAGACCATCAGCTTCAACGTCTTCCTCAGCAGAATATAAACAATAAGAGACTTTCCCAAGATCCTCACAGTGTCCAGGATCATAAGAGTTTAGGTTCTGCTTCATAGGCTTAGCAAAACAATAGCAGCCATGGTTTAAACATAGTATCTCTGTGGGCCCTCGGATTGGGGAAAACATTGGAACACTAATTTTAAAGTCAAATATGTGAACATCTTAAATTATTGTTGCTTTTACCTAAAATTGTAATTAACCATGTGTGTATGTGTGTGTATGTGTGTGTGGGGGGGGGACTAGGTGTTGGCTCACACCCAGGACTGCTCAGGAATTATTCCTGTCTCTGCCCTCAGGAATTACTCTTGGCAATGCAGGGGAGAGTGGGGGAAGGGGGCAGGATGAGGGAGGATTATATGGGAATATGAAATGCCAGGATTGAACCCAGGCCAGCTATATGCAAGGCAAGTGCCCTACCCTTGTAACATCTCTCTGGCCCCAATTAATCACATTTTTAAAATAAATATAACTTTAATAGAAAAAATTTCAAGTGAGTCACACATAACAATACTAATTCTGTGTGCATTCTATAGGAAATGATAGGAACCTTGTCTGAAAGAAGTCACAAGCCCAAGAACCATGGCGTACTGAGTCCAGCAATCAAGCCAATTCAATGGAAAAGTTTAATAATACTGCTTAGTTATTCCTTAATGTCTTAGGGCATTCCAAAATCACTGTATATTGCACCCTGACTCCTTTAATATTCAAATCACTTTTTACAACTGGATAAACCTTTGTCCAGTATTCAAAGTATTAGACATTCTATAACCTAGACTTGAGAAAAAGGCAGAGAAAGGAGTTTAGATTTTATAAATGGAGGTGGTTACCTAAAATGACGCTAATTATTCCCATTATGCAACTTTTAATTTATAGACCAGAAAAATGGTGAACAAGTAGCCAATGTTCTTCACAGTATACTTAAAGAAGTTTTAGGGAAAACCATAACTGAAGTTATGGGGTTCCTATTGTGATTTAAAGGATTTTAATGATCATGAAAATTTTATCAAACTAGTCTTAAGTGACATCAGAAAACACAGGCAATTCTTAACCTAAGTAATAAATATGAGATTGTTTGCCATGACAGTGTCGCACTTCTGAAAGACTAGTCCTTTAAGCCTTTGGGGGTGAAAATCAATTGCCATTGGTCTGGAAAGAGCTATGCTTATTTTCAAATGTTTCCAGAACTCAACCTAGCTATTCCTTGAGGTTTATAACCTCAAGCTACCAAAGTTGCCTTTTTTTTTTGCTTTTCCAGAGTCTTCTTCACCTATTCGACCCTCTCCATTTCTTGCTGATTTATACTTCATTCTTCAACACAGGCTCTGAAAACACACATCTGATCCTTCTCTATGCTGATTAAGGCTGAAGGAAAATCTACTGCATGCAGTGGAGAGTCCAAACTCAAGGTCTTCATCTTCAACTTCCTTCTTGCTTTCTTTCCTGATATTCTACAGAGAATGTCCACCAAAGTGAGCTCCACTACTCTAGCAATAATCTCCATTGATTGATTTCATTCTGCTTTCATATACATGTATATGTGTTTTCTGTATTTTTGTATTCACTCATTCATGCAACATATTTACTAAAAAATTACCACCTGGCCCAGAAATGATGAGAGATGGAAGTCATTTTTTTGTCATCTTAGCAGCTGAAGTCAAACCGTTGCAGAAACCTATAAAGTCAGTATCTTGGGGAGTCTTCATCAATGTATTTTATCACTTGATCACTTGACATCCCATTATTTATTGATTTGCTCAAGCGGGCACCAGTAACATTTCCATTTGACCCTGTCACTTGCTGGTGTAGCCCAATAGCATCTGCTTACTTCAGGAATATGAAAACCCTCAAACCGTTCGTTCAGTGTCTTGACAAAGAAGTCTGACCATCTTGTAGGTGGGTGGCCATGTGATCTTTTGACGTCCTGTGGGATCCAGTCAGTAACGGCTCTAGTCCAGTGGTCGTCTCCAAATCGCATTACAAGTCCAGCCCACCAGATTTTTTTTTCAGTGCCTTGGCAAACGAGACAGTGTCCCTGACTCTGGATCGTTGATGGAAGTCAGAACTCCAGATTCCTTCTCTCACTTGAGCAAGGTGTGATATCCCAAGCATAGCTCTTTGATTCCTCTCTGGGAGACCCGAATAGTGTTCTCATCCTGCTTTCATAGGGCCCAGGTCTCTGAGGTGTATGCTAATGTAGGGAGAACAGTGGAGTGGAAGAGATGTGCCCAGAGCCGGAGGTTCTTTGTCCTTTTAGCTATTTCTTCGATGCTCTTGAAGGCATTCCATGCCACTCTCTTCCTCCTGTGCAGCTCAGGTTTTAGGTCACGCATCATGTTGAGTTCTCGACCTAGGTACACATAACTGCTACAGTCAGAGGTGTTTGTTCCATTGAGAGTGAATGGGGGTCTCTGGAACTAGTTCATTTTTCATGAACATTGTTTTGTTGAGATTCAGCTGTAGACCTATCTTTCTACATTCTCGATCAAAGTCAGCCAGCATTTGTGCCGCTTGGCTAATGTTTGGTGTAATTAGAATGATGTCATCAGCGAAGCAGAGGTGGTGGAGTTGCCGACCGCTCTATCTTCACTCCCATTCCTTCCCATTCTAATTGGCGCATGATGTTCTTGAGGGTGGCACTGAAGAGTTTTGGTGAAATGGTATCACCCTGCCAAACCCCTCTTTTGACATCAATGATCACTTCCTTGTAGAATGGTGAGATCCTGGTGGTGAATCCATAATACAGCTCACGAAGGATCTTGATGTATTGGGTTTGAAAACCCTGTTTGGCTAGGGCTTTGATGACTGCTTCGGTCTCAACAGAATCAAAGACTTTCTTTAAATCAATGAACGTTAGACAGAGCAGCATCTTGAACTCCCTACAAATCTCAATGAGCTTGGTTACTGTGTGGATATGGTTGATTGTGCTGAATCCTTTTCAGAAGCCAGCTTGCTCGCATGGTTGTCCTTCATCTAATGTTCTGCCAATCCTGTTCAGGATGACTCGAGTGAAGAGCTTATAGATGACGGACAACAAGCAGATGGGGCGATAGTTGCCAGTGTCGTGGATGTCTCCCTTCTTGAACAGTAGAACATTCCTGCTGGTTTAACATTGGGAGGGTGCCTTGCATTCAGACAGGTGGCATGTGAAGAGCCGAGCCAGTTTATTGATGAGTATTGATGGCAGATTTTTCAGGTGTTTGGGTCTGAATTTGTCTGGGCCAGGTGCTGTTTGCTTTTTTACAAATGAAGTAGCATGTGGGATTTCAGAAGGGAGAGTGTTGGGGGCGACATATCCACCCTCCCGCGGAATTTGGTATGTGGGCAGGTGAACGTGGCTATCAAAGAGATCTGAGTAGAAGTCATGGATAATCTTCTCCATTGCTTTTTTTTTAATTAAATATTTTATTATACCACCGTGAGATATACAATTACAACGTTGTTCATGTTTGGAAGTTTCAGTCACGTAGTGTTCCAGCACCCGCCCTCCACCAGTGCCCATTTCCCACCACCAATGTCCCCAATTCCCTCCCCCACCATAACCTGCCTAAATGGCAGGTTCTTTATCTCTTTTCTTTCTCCCTCTCTCTCCCTTCCTTCTCCTACACATTGTGGGTTGTACTACATACACTTGGAAGCCATCATGTGCATTTTTTTGGCCTGTATTTAATGCTCAGTTCTATGTTGGTATTAGCCCTTTCGACATTTATTCACACATGTTCCCTTCTCTATTTTACCTAGCCTCTGGCTCCCTCACATTTGCAGTAATTTCCACTTTTGGTAAGACCACCTGATATATTTATGTCATGCAAATAAATGCAGCCATTCTATGTCTCTCTTTTTCCTTCTGACTAATTTCACCCAACATGATCCTTTCCATGTCTATCCATTTATAGGCAAATTTCATAACTTCATTTTTTCCTTACAGCTGCATAGTATTCCATTGTGTAGATGTACCACAGTTTCTTTATCCAGTCATCAGTTCTCGGGCATACTGGTTGTTTCCAGGTTCTGGCTATTGTGAATAGTGTTGCTATGAAAATAAAAAGTGCGGATTGTGTTTCTGCTGTGTGTTTTTGGCTTCCTTGGGTATATTCCCAGGAGTGGTATGGCTGGGTCAAAAGGGAGCTCAATTTCTAGTCTTTGGAGGAATGTCCATATTGTTTTCCAGAAAGGTTGTACAAGTCAACATTCCCACCAACAATGTA
>JAJIBD010001798.1:0-30000 GCA_021461705.1 Cryptotis parvus
AGTTTAGTGGTGTTAGCCTCTTTCAGTGGTTCATTTTAAAAATTTGGAAGATTTGGGCACCAGGAGCTAAGAGCCTGGCAATCTACCTGCATCATATTTGATATGCCAAAATCAGTAACAATAATAGACCACATTCCCATGACCTGAAGGAATGGTTTGAGGCTCTTCATGTTTCTGTAGCGAGCAGAGGCCCTTGGGCTAGACCTAACATGCACAGGGACAAATGGAGATGTTACTGGCGCCCGCCGAGCAAATTGATGAACAACGGGAAGACAAGTGATACAAGAGATATAAGAAACATGTCAGGGAATGCCGCCGGGGTCCCCGACAGTGTCAGGACAGAGGTTGTCTTCTACCTCCGAGGACGCCGGGAGAACAGATGAAAACTCACGAATCCGGTGCAGTTCCAAAAATGGCTTTTAATAGTACAAAAGCTCTTCCACAGCAATCCAATATAATGAACAAACTCTGGCTCTGGTCCGAACTTAGACCATACAAAAGAGCCTAAGTCTCCCACCAAAGAGAGAGAGGATCTCAACTGAGCTGAGTCCTACCCAGAAGAAGGAGCAAAAGGCCAAAGAGCAAAAGGCCAAAAGCCAAAAGCCAAAAGCCGCAGGAGCCAAAAGCTGAAGGCTGAGGGAACCAAAAGGCAAACGGTGAAGGGGCCTCAAGTCAGCCCCTTATATACACCCAAAGTAATCCAATCGGGAGGTTGTCATGTCAACAAAGAACCCTAAACAGAGTGTAGTGCCACACCTTATTGCAGGTATAAACAAAGGTTATGACAAGGACTAAGGAGATTGATCACTTGATCACTTGAATCCCGTTACTCATCGATTTGCTCGAGCGGGCGCCAGTAACATTTCCATTGGACCCTATCACGTGCCAATGTAGCCCAATGGCATCTGGTTGATTCAGGAATATGAAGAGCCTCAAACCGTTCCTTCAGGGTCTTAACAAGGAAGTCTGACCATCTTGTAGGTGGGCGGCCACGTGATCTTTTGACATCCCGTGGGATCCAGTCGGTAACGGCTCTAGTCCAGCGGTTGTCTCCAAATCGCATTACATGTCCAGCCCATCTGATTTTCGATGCCTTGGCAAACGAGACAGCGTCCCTGATTCTGGAATAGCGATGGAGGTCAGAACTCCGGATTCCTTCTCTCACTTGAGTGAGGCGTGATAT
This sequence comes from Cryptotis parvus, assembly GCA_021461705.1. NCBI lineage: Eukaryota > Metazoa > Chordata > Mammalia > Eulipotyphla > Soricidae > Cryptotis > Cryptotis parvus. Next base: position 1,184 of record JAJIBD010001798.1, read on the forward strand.
TCCAAGCATAGCTCTTTCGATGCCTCTCTGGGAGACCCGAATAGCATTCTCATCCTGCTTTCGTAGGGCCCAGGTCTCTGAGGCGTATGTTAATGCAGGGAGAACGGTGGAGTCGAAGAGATGTGCCCGGAGCCGGAGGTTCTTTGTCCTTTTAGCTATTTCTTCGATGCCTTTGAAGGCATTCCATGCCGCTCTCTTCCTCCTGCGCAGCTCAGGTTTTAGGTCATTCATCATGTTGACTTCTCGACCTAGGTACACATAACTGCTGCATTCAGAGATGTTTGTTCCATTGAGAGAGAATGGGGCCTCTGGAACTAGTTCATTTCTCATGAACATAGTTTTCTTCAGATTCAGCTGTAGACCTACCTTTCCACATTCTCGGTCAAAGTCAGCCAGCATTTGTGCCGCTTGGCTAATGTTTGGTGTTATTAGAACGATGTCATCAGCAAAGCGGAGGTGGTGTAGTTGCCGACCATCTATCTTCACTCCCATTCCTTCCCATTCTAATTGTCTCATGATGTTCTCGAGGGTGGCACTGAAGAGTTTTGGTGAGATGGTATCACCCTGTCGAACCCCTCTTTTGACATCAATGATCACTTCTTTGTAGAATGGTGAGATCCTGGTGGTGAATCCATAATACAGCTCACGAAGGATCTTGATGTATTGGGTTTGAACACCCTGTTTGACTAGGGCTTCGATGACTGCTTCAGTTTCCACAGAATCAAAGGCTTTCTGTAAATCAATGAACGTGAGACAGAGCGGCATCTTGTACTCCCTACAAACCTCAATGAGCTTGGTTACTGTGTGGATATGGTCGATTGTGCTGAATCCTTTCCGGAAACCTGCTTGCTCGCATGGTTGACCTTCATCTAGTGTTCTGCTAATCCTGTTCAGGATTACATTCATGACATCGGCAACTATCGCCCCATCTGCCTGTTGTCTGTCATCTACAAGCTGTTTACACGAGTCATCCTGAACAAGGAGATTATCTCTTATGTAAAACACTGGAGAGAGAGGGCTGATATAAAGTAATACATCTTAACTTCATGAGCTTCATGTAATCTAGATGGTACCCACAAGGTCCTTCTTATTATTATCTGCACCAGGGTGATTCTGAGTATCTTGTTCTCGTGTACTGAAAGGGTCACACTCGCCTGCTTAGAGCAAACTAGTATGATCCTTCCTATAGTCTTCCTATAGTCTCAACGTAGCCAGGGTGGTAGTCTCCTGGTAAATTCTAACTGTCCCACGTTGGGTGTAGTGGGTATAAAGAGGAGCTGTGCCCAATCTAGAAAACATAGAAGTCTTAGTAGATGTATAAGTCAGAAGTTATTCAATCAAGTTACTTCTATAACTGCCACACCCTCTAGCAGTGTTTACATAGAAGAGAGGTCTCATTAGAATGAACCTTGACTTAAATAAGATTAAGCTGGGTGTGTGCAAAACAACAAAGCTCCCAGATTAGCTAAATCTGTCCTCCAACAAAACAGACAATCCAAACAAGATGCATGATCATATCCATAAAGGCAATAGAACAATGGAAAATATGCAGTGGTAATGTCACTTTGAAATGATGTTTGAGATAGAAAATTCCTCTTCAGGAAGGGTGAGTGAAGTATGACTGGACGAACTATGAAGGGAGAAAATAGGAAAGCATGAGACAAGCAGCATAAAATGTTAACGAATGAGCAATGAATTATAATCATCGATGCATTAATTGCCAGGCTCCCATGTGCCCTATCACTACAGGAGTTCACAGGACAGATGAGGAAAGACCCCGAGAAGGAATGTTGAAGCTCAGTGTGTTGAGGTTGACCTTTTGTTATTTGAGTTTTAGCAGTTCTACCTTTTAAAATGCTCTTTCATGGTATTTACATATAATGGCAATAGGCCACAAACAATGTACCATTCTATGTATTTTTATGTAGTTTAAATACAAAATTTGATGATTTGGACAGCAATTAAGTAAAAGACTGTTATAGACTGTTATAAAAAATGTAATAGACTTATAAAAATGCTGTTTCTGTCTCACGCTCATTGATTTAAAGAAAGCCTTTGATTCTGTGGAGACTGAAGCGGTCATTGAAGCACTAGCCAATCAGTGTGTTCAACCTCAATACATCAAGATCCTTCGTGAGCTGTATTACGGATTCACCACCAGGATCTCACCATTCTACACAGAGTGATCATTAATGTGAAAAGAGGGGTTTGACAGGGTGATACCATTTCACCAAAACTCTTCAGCGCCACCCTCGAGAACATCATGCAACAATTAGAATGGGAATGAATGGGAGTGAAGATAGATGGTCAGCAACTACACCACCTCTGCTTCACTGATGACATCGTTCTAATAACACCAAACATTAGCCAAGTGGCACAAATGTTGGCTATCTTTGACCGAGAATGTAGAAAGATAGGTCAACAGCTGAATCTGAAGAAAACTATGTTCATGAAAAATGAACTGGTTCCAGTGGCCCCATTCACTCTCAATGGAACAGACATCTCTGTATGTAGCAGTTATGTATACCTAGGCCGAGAAGTCAACATGATGAATGACCTAAAACCTGAGCTGCGCAGGAGGATGAGAGCAGCATGGAATGCCTTCAAAGGCATCAAAGAAATAGCTAAAAAGGACAAAGAACCTCCAGCTCAGGGCACATCTCTTTGACTCCGCCATTTTCCCTGCATTAACATACGCCTCAGAGACCTGGTCCCTACGAAAGCAAGAGATGAGAATGCTATTCGGGTCTCCCAGAGAGGAATCAAAAGCTATGCTTGGAATATCACGTGGCCGCCCACCTACAAGATAGTCAGACTTCCTTGTCAAGACCCTGAAGGAACGGTTTGAGGCTCTTCATATTCCTGAATCAACCAGATGCCATTGGGCTGCATTGGCACGTGATAGGGTCCAATGGAAATGTTACTGGCGCCCGCTTGAGCAAATAGATGAATAACTGGATTCAAGTGATCAAGTGATAAAAAATAAAAAATTTTCTAATAAAGTAATAGTGTTTCCAAGTCAGTTCTTGTGATATCTTAGGTAGACCCCAGTTATTATTATAGTTATTTTTTTTGGTTTTGGTCCACACCCAGAGATGCTCTGGGCTTCCTCTGGCTCTGCACTCACGAATTACTCCTGGTGAGGCTTATGTAATGATCTTAGGTGGTCTTCCTCTTTCCTCTGCTTATCTGTTTATAAGTTGGATGATTATTTAACTCTTTTTTCCTCTATCACATTTCCATAAATCCCCATAATTTACAAAAAAAATCTCAAAAAATACATGATGTAACACCTACCTCAGATTTCTTTACTTCCATTATATTCCAATTTATTCCCTCTATATTTCAGTGTTTGTGGGTACCATCTAGATTACATGAAGCTCATGAAGTTAAGATGTATTACTTTATATCAGCCCCTCTCTCTCTCAGTGTTTTACATAAGAGATAATCTCGGGATTAGTCCTTGGTGTAACCTTTGTTTATACCTACAATAGGGTGTGGCACTACACTCTGTTTAGAGTTCTTTGTTGGCATGACAACCTCCCGATTGATTACTTTGGTGTATATAAGGGGCTGACTTGAAGCCCCTTCACCTTTTGCCTTTTGGTTCCTCAGCCTTCAGCTTTTGGCTTTTGGCTTTTGGCCTTTTGCTCTTTGGCCTTTGCTCCTTCTTGCGGTAGGACTCAGCTCGGGTGAGATCCTCTCTCTCTTTGGTGGGAGACTTAGGCTCTTTTGTATGGTCTAAGTTCGGACCAGAGCTAAAGTTTGCTCATTATATTGAGTGCTGTGGAAGATCTTTTGTGCTATTAAAAGCCATTTTTGGAACTGCACCGACTCGTGAGTTTTCATCTGTTCTCCCGGCGTCCTCGGAGGTAGAAGACAACCTCTGTCCTGACACTGTCGGGGGACCCCGGCAGAGTTCCCCGACACCTTCTACCTCTGAGGTTGGCGGAAAATGGATTAAAACTCATGATCAAGTTCAGTTTCAAAAGGCCTGGAGTTAACCTTTTATTCTATCCCGTGGACATCAAAAGCCACATAAAAGTATTTTTCATTTTATTTTTTATTTTTATTTACTTATTGCTATCCGCATGGCAGAGCCTGGCAAGCTACCCGTGTCGTATTTGATATTTCAAATACCAGTAACAATTATAGACCTCATTCCCATGACCTGATGGAATGGTTTGAGGCTCTTTATGTTCCTGGAGCAAGCAGGTGCCCTTGGTCTCTACTTGCATGAGACAGGTCATATGGAGATGTTACTGGTGCCCGCTCGAGAAAATCGGCGATGAACGGGAAGACAGTGACAGTGATATTTCAGTGTTGTTGTTTCACTCATATTCTTCTCAAAACATTCTAATTTTCTTTCAACCCTTTCCTGCTAGGAACTTTAAGTTTTGTTCCAGTTGCCTTTCATATGTACTTCCCTACCATCAAAATCTGGCTAATGTTCTCTTTCTCAGCTTGCTTACTTATCCTTAATACTTTATTTAGATTGCTCTTATAGCTCTGCTATTACGTTGCATTAGTGTCTGGTCTGGATAGTTCTTCTTTGTCCTTCATCTTTCTATGGCCTGATTGATGTTCCAAGATTTTAAACTTGGTCTTAGCCAAAAGGCTCAGAAGCAATCCAAGAATGCTGACCCAAATAGGATAAAAACTATGGATTCCTTTTTCTCTATGTTGGATTCAGCCAAGTGATAGTTTGATAATCACTAGCAAAAATGTTGGATTTGACCAAGTGAAATCATAACAAAATACAAAGATAAAGTGGACTAGAATAAAATTGGACTGATTAGTTTTCCCTTTTTTCTTTTGCCTCTTTGCTCTAAATTGATGCCTCTATTGGAAAGGTCTCAGTTCTTATTAAATCGGCCTTAGTATAGAACTTGTCCCTGAGATTTCTATTATTTTTCCAGCCCCTTGCCCTTCAAACTAGGACTGGCAAAAGGACCTGCTTTTAATAGTTCAACTGCTTCTTTTGCTGCATTTCTTTCTATGCAAATCAGCTCTTATCAATTACACAATAGAAGCATTTCATCAGTTTCCTGCTTAGATCCTCACACAAAGCTGAGAATGCTCTTTGAGAAAAAAATTAATGAGAAAAATTTCAAGTAAGAACCATTGAATAGAAAATAATTAATTTAGAACATACATTATGAGTTATATTATTTTCTTTAATTAATAAAAGAAACAATTTACATTTTGTCCTTGATTCTATTATTTACTCTAAGGGACTTAAATCAGGTTTGATAAATTATCTCATTAATCCTGACCATGCTCTATTATGCATCAGAACAAATTTTATTAACTCAAGACAGGATTTAGAACTTGCACAAGACACGTGAAGCGGAAACAGAAACCAATGTCTAAGTTTTCAGGGATCAAATCTGAATTAAGATACAGGATCTTAAGTACCAAGTTATGCAACTTGACAATACACCAAAAATAGTTCAAATCAGGGACTAGAGTCAAAGTTCAAAACACACAGTTCAGTCAGGATTTTTCAGCCCAAATCTGAACCCGTGAATATTTTTTAAAGGAGATTTGAGTGCTTGCTATATAGAAGGAACATATTTATATTCCTTCCATATTTATATAAACATTTATATTTATTGAAAAAACTAGGATTAAAATAATAAATGCCAAAGTAGGAGCCACCTATTACTCTTCTGTTATATTCCTTATCTTGCTGTTTTGAAATGTGTCTTCTGAGCATTTTAAACAAAAGAAACAAACTCATGCATTTTGATTGCTCCATGTGTGCAGGGCATAAACTTGGATACATGTGATCCCATTAAAGTTATTAATACAAAAATAACTTATTTTTATATGATCACACTGAGGCTTTCATAAAGTATACAATTAGTTCAAAGTGAATAATCCAGATGCCAGATTGATTTTTCTAAATGTCATACAAATCTGTTGGTTGCAGGCTCATGAATAGTTAAAAAAAATCTAGTTATTACAATCTCCTGCCTGCTATAACATTTTTAAGGTTGATGAATTTCCTATAAACTGAAAATGTGGTAAAATGAGAAAAATGATGATATAGTTTAATTCTTTTGCTCTTGTATGTTGTTTCTTTAAAGCAGTATTTTTCTTGGCCACACCATCACTGCTTATGGCTTACTCCTCTTTGGTCAAGGGTCACTCCTGGTGGTGCTAGGGGAACCACGGCTGGTGCCAGAAATGAGTCTAGGCTGACTTCATGCAAAGCAAGCGTGTTACCTGCTATACTATAACTCTACTCCCCCTCATGTTTTGGTTTAGGGCTATACCATGCTGTGCTGGGGCTTACTTATGGCTCTGCAGTCAGGTAGACCACCTGGTGGTCTCTAGGACAACATTTCATTTTTTGGTCTAATGTTGTGTTTGCTTCAATTTTCTTATTGGTCTTAATCTTACATGCTATATTTCTCCCATTATGATTTTAATCTATAATTTTTACATTACTGTTTTTTTTACTATTGTTTTTACTGGTTTTGGCATATGGAATATGCGTCGGACAGCTTGCCAGGATCTGCCGTGTGGGCAGTATAATATAATTTTTATATTCCATTTAACAAGTCAAGGAGATAATGAAAATGAGTAATTGACTAGATAAATGAATTATGTAAGTCAAGATATTGTCATTGATAATTGTTTTGCTTTGGGTTATGCTATATATTTCATCTGAAATACTATTTTCAGTAACCCAATTAGTTCAATTGTCTGTCTTTGCTACCTCTTTTAAAAACACTACCTAATTATTTCAGCATTTCTAAATTTTTCAAATGGAATTGCTGTCTGCTTCAACTAACCCTAGCATCATTCTGTGTATTCTTCTGTGGCCCATTAATTCACTATGCTCTTTCATTTAATCTTTGGTTATTAGTGGATTGGATTTGTCTAATACTCCTTTGTCATTCTGAAAATTTTAAATGACATGGTATATGTATTATTTATATTCATAATTCAGAGTGTACCTAAAAATGTATGAAATACATATTCCTTACATACTAATTGAATTTTAATGAAATATATTTGATATCAATTTTAAAGTTTTAAAGTTAGATAAAATGTATAAAGGTTTAAAGTTAGATAAAATGTATTTAAATAGGAGCCAGAGAAATAGTTCAGTGGGTAGGGAGCTTATCTTGCGTGCAGCCCATCAGGATATAATCCCTGGCATCCCATATGGTACACTGAGCACCAGCATGAGTAATTCCTGAGTGCAGACCCAAAAGTAACCCCAATCATCATTGGATGTGACCCCTCCAAATTATTCAAATTATATTCATAACCTAAGACCATTTTTATTGGATATTTAGACTGAATAATTACATTTCTTTTATTTAATTAATTTCCCCAATATTGGCAGAAAATGTCAAATTTAGTGACTTGACAGTTGGTTATCAACAAAATATAATTATTGCCTTAAAATGTTTGGATAAGTAAATAACATGAACAATATGAAATATCTGACAGGGCCATGTTAATATGGAGAGAAGGTAGCTATAGTCCTGCAGAGAGTGAGTGAGTAAACTTGGGAACACAGAGACAGAAATTTATTTATTTATTTATTTTGCTTTTTTGGGTCACACCCGGCGATGCTGAGGGGTTTCTCCTGGCTCTGCACTCAGGAATCACTCCTAGCAGTGCTTGGGGACCATATGGGATGCCGGGGATCGAACCCGGGCGGCATAAGCCGCCACGTGGAAGGCAAGCGCCCTACCCGCTGGGCTATCGCTCCGGCCCAGAGACAGAAATTTATACAGTCATTTAGATTATGATTAGAGTAAATTGTCAAAACACTGGGTTATGAGTAAAACTTTAAGCAGTCACAGATGTATTGTTATTTACTAGGTCAGCTTCTAAAAGATGAAAAGAGATGGTTCACGGGGGAGAAGGAAGACTTTCAGATGTCATAAAGAATGAGACAGTGGGAAGTTCTGAATTAACAAGCGCCAAGGCAATTTGGCTAAGAAATTTTATTAGAGAAAAATAAACTATCAGAAATAAAAACAAAAGAGATTCTTATTAAGAAAGGGGCAACACGTGACTACATTTGATGTCTCTGAAATTAGGCCCAGGTCTTAGCTATCTGTGCCTGTGTGAACACCTTTTGGGTTTATGTGGCTTCCATATGTCACAATTAGCTATGCATATGTACTTCCTCCCTTAAAAATGGGAGAGATTGGCATCCTGCTTAATCGAATACAATGGAAGTGACACTGTGTGAGATTTGAGATAAGAAAAACATTGGGGCCGGAGCGATAGCCCAGCGGGTAGGGCATTTGCCTTGCACGCGGCCGGCCTGTGCCGCCGGGTTCGATCCCCGGCATCCCATATGGTCCCCTGAGCACTGCCAGGAGTAATTCCTGAGTGCAGAGCCAGGAGAAACCCATAAGCATTGCCTGGTGTGACCCAAAAAAGCAAAAAAAAAAAAAAGATTATAAAACATGACACAGATGAGACAATCTGCTTGGCTGTGGATAGTCTTTCCCTAGGCCTCACAAATTTGGAGCCTTAAGTCACCATGATTAAGTACCACATGTATCAAGTACAAGTGAGGAGAGAATGAGGAGAGGGATTGAGGAAGGGAGGAGTGCTGGTGAGCAGTGGGCAGTCTTCATCTGTTAAGGCCCCAACTGAATCCTGGTTGTTGGATGGCAAACTATGAGAGAGCTGAGCAAAGACCACAAAGCTGAGCCCCAAATTAGAAGGACAATGAACAGATGATTACTACATAAGTTGCAGAATTTTAGGGACGATTTCTGGTACAGCAAGAGATAACATCCCAAATCATTTCCCAGAATAGCATTTTCCAAAATATATGAGACAATATGAGCAGTTAAGAAAGTGCCTAAAATGAAACATAGATCAGGAGGTCTTGTCAAAGGTGGAAATTACCACAAACGTGTGGGAGGAGAGGTTAGTAAGACAGATAAGGGAACAGTGTGCCAATAATTGTCAAAAGTGCTATTACCACATAAAACCTAGCATTAAATACAGGCAAAAAGATACACACGATAACCTCTGAGTGAAAGAAGGCAGCCAAGCATCAACCCCTCCCCAACTAGGGCATGCCTACTCATGGAAAATTAGCATTTTAGGGCCTAAATAACCCTTTCTTCCTGCATCTACAACAAAAAGGCCCAGAACGAATTTCTGTTTCCCACCCTGGCAGATGTTGGGAGGGCCCCCACCCACATCCTGTTATCTGGTCTGACTTGCATGCTGACCTGCAATCCCACGTATGCCTAGCCACACCAAATATAGAAAGAAGTATTGAGTGTGACCTGATTGGTAGTAATGGTAACTTGTTACAAAGTGATTGGCTGCCTGCGCACAGACCTTGATGTAATATTTTAAATCTATTAGATGGTTACACACATGCTTTTCTGTAGTGGTGCGAACTTTCTTTTAAAGACCCCCATTGAAAGGACTTGGGGCTCTTAGCCGCTGACTGCTTGTGGTCATGCTATGGGCCTGGGTATACTCGAAAAAAAACCCTTGCTCTTGCATAGGAACCGGTCTCTCAGAGTTTTCCTTGATAGGTGTGGCATTCCGAGGCTCCCAGTCAGTCACCCCCATCGGGTGGCCAACCCTTTCATAAGTATATGTATTAATAATCCACAATATGTAAGAGAAGAAAGAGAGAAAGAGAGAGAAAGAGAGAAAAGAGATGGAGAACCTGCCAAGGAGGCAGGGTAGGGAGGAGGGAGGGAATTGGGGATATTGGTGGTAGGAAATGGTCACTGGTGGAGGGATGGGTGCTGGAACACTGTAAGCCCAAACATGAAGATTTTTATAATTACTAAAATATATATATAAATTAATAGAGTAAGGCCCACCTACAAGATGGTCAGACTTCCTTGTAATGACCCTGAAGGAACGGTTTGAGGCTCTTCATATTCCTGAATCAACCAGATGCCATTGAGCTACATTGGCACATGATAGGGTCCAATGGAAATGTTACTGATGCCCGCTCGAGCAAATCGATGAATAATGTGATTCAAGTGATCAAGTGATCAAATGAAATATTGTTCAGAGAAAACAATAAATGAGACCTCAATCAATAGAGTAAGAATAAAAGAAAGTGCCAAACAACAATAACAACATTGTTCTGAGTGACTTGTAAATCTGTGTCATTTTTATGTCTCATATTAAGATTCTGTTCCTTATCTCTTGTTCAGAGTCTTTGATCCACTTGTGTTATAATAGAAGAAAAGCAATATCAGTGACTTGTAAATTGAAAGAACTGAATAAAATAGTGTAGCATATTGGGTGTTTATTAGCTGAATTTATATCTTATATTAGAATGCACTCATTGTACTTTCACTGTATTTTTTTAGTCCTGGCATGACTGATATACTTTAAAAAAGAAGATTCTGGAGCTATAAAAATACTAACACTTTCCTATTTAGCAGTGTATTAAAATATTAAATCCTACCACAAATTAACTCTGTGTAACCCCAGAGCTAATTGGTCACACTTCAGGTAAAGAGCTATCATGATTGCCTGTCATGAGTTTAAACTTATAGTATTCTGAATTAAAAAAAAACATAACTGGGAAATAGAAACTACTATTTCTGAGACTTTATTAGAACAGGAACTATTATTTCCTAGAATGTATAATTTAGGTTTAGCCAAGCGGCAAATATGCTGGCTGATTTCAACCGAGAATGTGGAAAGATAGGTCTAGAGTAAATCTCAACAAAACTATGTTCATGAAAAATGAACTAGTTCTAAAGGCCCCATTCACTCTCAATGGAACAAACATCTCTGAATGCAGCAGTTATGTGTACCTAGGTCAAGAAGTCAACATGATGAACGACCTAAAACCTGAGCTGTGCAGGAGGAAGAGAGCATCATGGAAGCCTTCAAGAGCATCAAATACCTAAAAGGACAAAGAACCTCTAGCTCCAGGCACATCTCTTCGACTCTATTATTCTCCCTGCATTAACATACGCCTCAGAGACCTGGGCTCTAGCAGGATGAGAATGCTATTCAGGTCTCCCAAAGAGGAATGGAAAGAGCTATGCTTGGAATCTCATGCCTCACTCAAGTGAGAGAAGGAATCCAGAGTGATGCTCTCTTGTTTGCCAAGGCATTGAAAATCAGATGGGCTGGACATGTAATGCGATTCGGAGACAACCTCTGGGCTAGAAGATCCCACTGGACGTCAAAAGATCAAGTGGCCGCCCACCTACAAGATGGTCAGACTTCTTTGTCAAGACCCTGAACAAACGGTTTGATGCTTTTTGTATTCCTGAAGCAACCCGATGCCATTAGGCTACACTGGCACGTGATAAGGTCAAATGGAAAAGTTACTGGCACCCTCTAAAGGAAATCGATGAACAATGGGATGTCAAGTGATCAAGTGATAGTTTAGGTAGAGTACATATGGAGGTCAGGGAGATTGCTCCAAGGACTAGGAACATGCTTTGTGTATCAGAGGCCCAGGTTCAGTGGCTGGAACAAAGCTGTCCCTATGCACCACCAGGAATGAACCCTGAGCACTGAACTGAGAGATGCTCCTGAACTCTTCTCAATGTGGCCCAAAACACAAACAAGAGAATGAAAATGACTCTGGTCTAATTACTTAGAGATCCAACTTGGCCAGGCAAATATGCCGGTCCATGGTCCTCCTCCAAATGGAGTATTACTGGATGCAGCTTCTTTATTTGGCCTTTGGGCTCCCTGTACCCTTGGAATTAAGAAATGCAGAGAGATGATTCGTTTTATTCCAGACAGGCCTAGTATTATACTGTAACAGACCACTTTTATTGTGTCAGCACCCCACGTGGTATCAAGGCTCTATCTCTATTCCTCTCCCCGCCAGTACTTTGCTCAAGGTTACTCCTGGCTCTGCCCTCAGGAGTTACTCTCTGAAATGAGAAAGTCAGTGTGGGCTGTAACTTTTACCAGCAGGGCTGAGGCGCACATACCATGTTCTCTCGGTCCTTAAGAATCACAAGATTCAACTAAAGGAATAATGTTTTGATGTCAGGACTTGGATGCTCACCAATAAAGATGATGGGAACCTTTTCTCAGGGAGATAAGTGTTGCACATATGAAAAATGATTCAGAATTTCTGTAAGACCAATATAAGCATAGTTTCTTGAACAAAAAGCAAAACGAAAATGTTCTAAGACTTCTCTGAAAATCATAAATAATATAGCATACTTAAATGTGTATGCTCAATACTAATACATTTTGCACTTCTAGTTATGTAAGCATTTTTATTTCTAAGTCATATCAAATTACCAGTATTTCTACCCAGACGAAGTATTGAATCTGTTATTGGTGACTGTCATTTTAAATTTTATATTTTATATTTAAGTTATCAAACATTTGGCTAAATGAAGGCCTAGATTGAATGAGCAACTTCACAAATGCTGCACCCGTCACAATATGACAAAAGTGCAACACATGTTGTCGGGAACGCCGCGGGGTCCCCGACAGTGTCAGGACAGAGGTTCTCTTCTACCTCCGAGGGCGCCGGGAGAACAGATGAAAACTCACGAGTCGGTGCAGTTCCAAAAGGCTTTTTAATAGTACAAAAGCTCTTCCACAGCACTCCAATATAATGAACAAACTTTAGGTCTGGTCCGAACTTAGACCATACAAAAGAGCCTAAGTCTCCTATCAAAGAGAGGGATCTCACCCGAGCTGAGTCCTACCCAGAAGAAGGAACAAAAGGCCAACGAGCAAAAACCAAAAAGCCAAAAACCACAGGAGCCAAAACCAAAAGCTAAAAGGCCCAAAGGGTAAAAGTGAAGGGGCCTCAAGTCAGCCCCCTTATATATACCAAAGTAATCCAATCAGGAGGGTCATGTCAACAAAGAACTCTAAACAGAGTGTAGTGGGACACCCCTATTGCAGTATAAACAAAGGTTATGCCAAGGTCTAATCCTTTCTACCAAGATTATCTCTTATGTAAAACACTGGAGAGAGGGGGCTGGTATAAAGTAATACATCTTAACTTCATGAGCTTCATGTAATCTAGATGGTACTCACAAGGTCCTTCTTATTATTATCTGCACCAGGGTGATTCTGAGTATCTTGTTCTCGTGTGCTAAAAGGGTCACACTCGCCTGCTTAGAAAACTAGTATGATCCTTCCTATAGTCTTCCTATAGTCTCAGCGTAGCCAGGGTGGTAGTCTCCTGGTAAATTCTAACTGTCCCACGCTGGGTGCAGTGGGTTTAAAGAGGAGCTGTGCCCAATCTAGAAAACATAGAAGTCTTAGTAGATGTATAAGTCAGAAGTTATTCAATCAAGGTGACTTCTGTAACTGCCACACCCTCTAGCAGTGTTTACATAGAAGAGAGGTCTCATTAGAATGAACTTGTCTTAAATAGATTAAGCTGGGAGTGGGCAAAACAACAAAACTCCCAGAATAGCTAAACCTATCCTCCAACATGTGTCATAGCATGGATTTAGTTCTTTACATTTTCCTGTGAGGATCATTAAGTTCCTTACAGTTAAGAAGAAAAATAATCTTCGGGCAAATCTCATAGGTAGGACAGAAACTTATAAATGAAAGGAAATTAATACATTTCTGCTATGATGACAGTTTTAATAACGGAATCAAATTCATCAGTTACCTGTCAAAATAGTAAATTAAAGTGAAGCTTCTAATTCAAAGGCATTTCCAAAGGAAAATATGGCTGATTTTCATAAATTGGTACTACCCTGTATTATATCTTACAATATTTTTCCAATCAGTGGAGCGATTTTTAATATTAGAGTACACAACTTGTGCCATTTAAGTTGTGCATGTAAGATTTCAGATTTAAGCTCTTGATTTATGTTGTGTGAAGGAACTTTCTCAACTCTCTTCTAGGAAATGATTCCACCTTGTTCCCCATTTTCGGGTGCTAAACTGTGTTATTGTGAAGAGACATAAGGCTAGGCAAGGTCATCTGTCCCTACACTACTACAAAAACATACTACTACTCTCAATACAGCATATTAAATAGTCATTTAAATAAACATTACTGCCATGTAAATTAGCATAAGAATACCTTAACTGGTCCAGAGAGATATCTTAAAATACTAAGGTACATGCTTTGCATGCTAGAGGGTTTGAACACTAGATGCCCTGAATAACATGTCCTGTTCCATGAGAGGAGAAGACCTTGAGCACCTCCAGGTGTGGCTACAAAAGCAAAACCAAAAAAAAATAAGTTAAAACAGTTTATAAAAAAGTTTTTTTTGTGCTCATCTATAATCACTTTTTAAATATGCCAGGCATTAAATATCTATAAAAGCTGTAACAGAGCAAGCATTGCTGTTGTATTGAGACATTCATGTTACCATACATGCTGTAAACATGTGCATGAAGTTATTATGCTCTGGTGTACTAAGTATCTCATTTACAATGTCTTTTATTCCACAGTTTCACAGAAATTCTCAAAACCACTTTGAGATATTTGAGGGTGAACCCATTTTTCTTCTCTGATTTCAACCTTTTAGACTCCCGAGAACCAGAAGCACATTTAGTCTCAGACACATTTGAGGGAAAAGTTATAGTTATAGTTTAAAAAAACTATAAACTATTCTTATATCTTTATAAAATAAACTAAAAACTAATATTTAAAAACTAGGTTATAGTTTAACAAACTCTCCAAAAGACTTAAAAATCAGCATACGATGATGGTATATCTAATCAATGAAGACTTATCAAGTGTCTAGATGCTAAACATGTGAAGAGGCACACTGAATTTATATAGGGGAAGGACATCCTGAGTAGGGGGCAGGAATGTTCATGATTATGGAATCATGTTATGTCAGATCCTGGGAAGTGGAGGGAGCAATTGGAGAAAAGCTAGGCAGAGCTCCTGCAATAAGTTCAGCTGCTTTGGGATCTTGGATCCTCTCAGTTAGGAAGTGGCTAGCCACCCGTTCCTCACACACACTGAATCCAGTGAAGTCCACTGAACTTGCATGTTCCTGTTACTGATACATTACTACATCTGTTGGATCACACCCCACCTGCTAGCCCTGGGCTCTTTGATTGCTAATGAGGGATTGTTTTTCTCCTTGCTATAAGGTTTTTGCATATGTTTAGGCTAAGAGATGTGTTCTGAAAACACGAAAAGATAGTCGAGAGTACAGTGATGAGTTATTTTAGCTCTAAATTATTTACTCCTGGGTTTCCATCATATTTTCCAATAATAAACCTCAGGACCAGTTAGATTGATCTTACCCCTGTAGAGGTCCTCTATGAAAGACTGAATTTTGCCAGGAAAAGAGTCAACCCTGGAAATGAAATGGGACAACTTTTAGAGTAAGTTCTGTTCTAACACAAAGTTTAAAGCAAAGATCGGAATAGCTTTGTTATGACCTAAGATAAACCTTGAATGACTTTGCAGCAGAGCAAAGCACTTAAGACTTGTCTTGGAGCAGAGCCAGGCAGCTGTTGGAGACAGGACCCTGACGGGGATGGAAATGATCAATTCGGCATCGGAGCATAGTTGGGATCATACGAAAGATCATCCTATATACTTAATCTCGGGTGTAGTTATATATGCCTGTCTCTCTTACTATGTAAATACAGGAGAACTAGAAACATCGAAATGATTGTTTACTAGTAGATAGAAAAGCAGTGCTCTCCGTGGGCATCTCACTAAGCCTTGGGAAGCAGAGGCATGGCCCCCTGGTGTTTTTGCACCCGTTTCTTCTTTTGGTTATATCCTGCCCCCCAGTCTCAGGATAGGATTTAATCTCTTGGAGTTTGTGTATCGGTGTGTGAGTCTGTTGGACAGTGTGGTGTGGCAGAGTGTGTGTAGCTGTTGGCGTGGAGGGAAGTTGGAAGAAGTATAGCTTTGGATTTTCTTAACCAAAGGGCTGGTTCTGGGCTCATGGTTCTTGGCTCATGATTCTTTGTTCACCTGTCAGAGGGCATGGTCGTCTCTCCCGAGCATGATAGGGAAGTCAACAGACCCTGATACTGTAGGGGTGTCGGGGACCCCAAACAGCCCCAACAACATCAAGTAGTTTTAGTTCTTATATTTCCTGCAGTTTTCACAAGGGGAGCACACAGCCTGCCAAAGTATAAAGCTGTTAAGAGTCAAAGCTAGATTTTTGTCTGTTCTTCCTCCCTTCACATAGATGCATTTCCTGCCCTAGTGAAGTAACGTTTTCTGTTATTTTAAGTTACCCTTTATTTATTTTGGTTACCTCTTTTTTTAGAATACTAACTTTGCCCTCTTTTATTTATTATTTATTTATTTATCTATTTATTTCTTAGTCTGCTGCACTTTTTAGAAACCCAGAGTATTCACTCTGTTATAAAATGTGCTGGGACTGTGAAGTGACACAGTATCATTTCTAGTTATAGAAGTTTGGTATCTATCTCTTCCCAGCAAGAAAATCTTCTAAAGAAACAATCATTGTGATCCATGTGGTCTTGGACTAGGGAACACTGCTGCTTTCTGTGTTCTGTGTTAGAGTACAAGTCTTCTGATAAAAGTACCTCGTGTTAATTCTCTAACAGTGTCTATTTCTCTTTCTTGATTTCTTTTCTTATTTAGATCTGACGTTAATAAATCAGATTCTGGGCCAGAGAGATAGTTAAAAGGATTTAGACACTTGCCTAGCATGCAGCTGTGCTGTTTTGATCCCTGACACTGTATGTGGCTTTCTGGAGAACAACCAGGAGAGCTCCGGAGAACCAAGGAAGAAACCCTAAACCTTGCTGAAAGTCACCTCTAAATAGAAATGAAGAAAACGGAAGAAAGCAACAAAAAAAAAATCTAAGCTGAAAATTAGATTCTTTCACTTTGACCTATTTTAATTATTGAAGAACTTAACCATATTCACCTCTTCAATCTCATTGTTAGGCAAATGTCTATTGCCCATTGGTGCTTGATCATCCAACGGCAACAAGAACACATTTTCATTCAATAGATAAAATGGGAATGGCTGTCTCTTACGGGACTTGGCGTCATGTTGGGGATGGAGCAGTATGAATTTGTTGTGTGCCATCTCTGAGATTGAATGGGTGATGGTGACACATGGTGTGATTATTCCTGCCAACAAGTGTAGGGTGCTTTGGAAACGGTTTAGACGAGAATGTAACTTGACTTGGTAAATTCTAAACTAATAATATTTAAGCTGAGGCTGCATGGGGAAAGTAAACAGGAAGAAAGTGTTAGGGAACTGGTGGAAAGGGAAGCCATTCCTAGAAGAAGAGAAAAAATATCAGGGACAGACATTTGGACCAATAATTTGTTCAGACTGTGTTTGACTTCAGGGTATATTGAGAGAAGTCAAGCATAATTTTTTGGGTGGGGTCACACCAGAAATGCTCAGGGGTTACTCCTGGCTCTGCACTAAGGAATTACTCCTGGCGGTGCTCATGGGACCATAAGGAATGTGGGGATCAAACCCAGGTCGGCCGTGTGCAAGGCAAATGCCCTACCCGTGTATCGCTCCGGGCCCTCAACCATAATTGCGGGATAATTTTAAAAAGTAATATTGTGCCCAGAGCAATGCATTAAGAATTTGGTGGAGGGACGGGTGCTGGAACACTGTATGACCAAAAACCCAAATATGAACTTTTTAATTGTATATCTTTTTTATTTGTATATCTCACGGTGGTATAATAAAATACTTAAAAAAAAGAATTTGGGACTAGAGAGATATGACGGAGCTAAGGCACGAACCTAGCCAGCAGCAGGTCATGCTTCCATCCCTGGCACTGCAAATGCTGCTCCCAAGACTCCTCCGCACAGTTAAGCTTTGAGCACAGGAGGGTGTGCCCTGCCTCTAGAGAAAATATAGTCCCCATGCCGGAGACTAGAGAAATAGAACAGGCAAGGTAGACACTCGTGAATTGACGACCAGGAATGAACATGAGCACAGAGCCAGAAGTTTCCCCAAGCACGATGGTGTGCCCCCAAACAAAGTTATGAAACAGAATCAAAACAAAGTTATAATATTATTTAGAATATAAATTTTAGGACATTTACATTAGAAATATATTTTACAGAGTTGAAAGACTTAAAAATGGATTTTAACCTACAAATATTGGAAAGCTCCCTTTCCTAATGTACATGCATATTTATCACGCATGCACTTCATTACAATTCTATCAGCTGCACCATACTTACATTAGGAACATTTACCTCATGATAAATGGCTTCATTAGTGGGGGTTTGAGGCATTATTTTCATTCATCTGTAAAGGTTAAAAAGCATCTGCTAATTCATTTTTTAAGGACTATTATTTAAGGTACCAGTACTTTATGATTTTAGTTTTGATATGAAGAAAAAAGAAAATCAATTTTTGTTTTTAATCTGATCAATTTGTTATCTTGGAAGAGAGGCAACAGCTTGAACAAGAGCACTGTATAAAAATGTCTATCAAAACTCAGCTTTAAGTCTTGTAAAATAACATTGTGTATTTTCATTGGTCCATTTGGCTTTTGTTTCAGGTGATTTTACTTCAAAACCAATAAACCCTTTTCTGTGGATGTGGCTTATATGAATCAATGAATTAAATATAGTCTGTAATGATAAAAGAACAATGTATTAATTATTTATAAAAATTTGAGGCTTCAACTGCTACCTCAAATTTATTTTAAATTTGGTAGATTTAAAGGGAACGTATCAAAAGAATCTACCTGAGACTTATAATTAAAAATAATAAAAATGGCATTATTTTAACAATCAATGAATAAAAATAAAAACTAAGCGATAATATATAATTTTGAAGATAAAATTTTCTGGTGCTGTTTTTACTTTTGTAATTTAAAACTTAATACTTAACTTTATGTTTCTGAACACGAAAAGATGCTGGGCCTTATAGCCACTGCAGGTGGAAGATCCTTCATTTGCATTCCTATCCACACTCATTATCACAGATGATGCTGATCTTGCGGACTGGACAGGTGTAAACACTGTTATAGACAAAAAGGAAATGAAGGGGGGTTGAAATTAATATTATTCTTTCGTGACTCAGGGGGCTAGTGTGCTAATAAAACACGGGATATTTCTCATACCCCTGAAAGTAGAAGGGAAAAGAGATTAATGCCAGACTGAGCAGGAAACTCGGGCAGCAGGCTGTTTCCTCCCTGACGTCGTTTCTTCCTTCATAAGCATTCATTAAGCATCTACTGTGAATCAAATACTTAGAGGGAGGAGAAAGAGCTGAATCCTCCCGTTACACACAATCCTTTATTAGTTTTGTGGACTGAAATCCCATCTAGAGTTTAAAAAAAAAATTCAGCTCCTTGTGGCGCATGCAATGTAGTTAAATCTGCAGTCAGAACATCTAACTGCAATAGAGATTTCAGGCATTTCGCTCTTCTCTTAAAACCCGAGTAAAATTACGACCAGACACTTCTGCGCAAAGCAGCCGTTTCTTTATTCTTATTTTTTATTTTTATTATTATTTTTGTTTTTTTTCTTTGCACTCAACTGCTCCCTTGTCAGCATTTGTAGTCATTTCAGATGAGGAGTTTTGCTTTTGTGTAACCTAAACCCCTCCTGTCTGTATCTCACCCACCTAAAGCAAGTGTAAAGAGAAAAGAAGAAATTAAAAAAAAAAAGAAAGAAAGAGAAAGGAAGGAAGGAAGAAAGAAAGAGACAGAAAGAAAGAAGAAAGAGACAGAAAGAAAGAAGAAAGAAAAGAAAGAGAGAGAGAGAGAGGGAAGGAAGGAAAGAAAGAAAGAAAGAAAGAAAGAAAGAAAAGAAACAAAAAGAAAGAAAGAAAGAAAGAAAGAAGGAAAAGAAAGAAAGAAAAGAAACAGAAAGAAACAGAAAGAAAGAAAGAAAGAAAGAAAAGAAAGAAAGAAAGAAAGAAAGAAGGAAAGAAAGAAAGAAAGAAACAGAAAGAAAAAGAAAGTAAGAAAGAAAGAAAAGAAGGAAAGAAAGAAAAAGAAAGAAAGAAAAAGGAAAGAAAGAAAGAAAGAAAGAAAGGAAGGGAAGAAAGAAAGAAAGAAAGAAAGAGACAGAAAGAAAGAAGAAAGAGACAGAAAGAAAGAAAGAAAGAGAGAGAGAGAGAGAGAGAGAGAGAGAGAGAGAGAGAGAGAAAGAAAAGAAAGAAAAAGAAAGAAAGAAAGAAAGAAAGAAAGAAAGAAAAAGAAAGAAAGAAAGAAAAAGAAAGAAAGAAAAAAGAAAGAAAGAAAGAAAGAAAGAAAAGAAAGAAAGAAAGAAAGAAAGAAAGAAAGAAAGAAAGAAAGAAAGAAATTAGTGTTACCGGTCTGACCTGGGAAGAGAGAAAAGAAGTAGGGAGACAGATGGAAAGAAAGAGCGGAGCCGGAGTAAAGGAGGAGTAAATAGAGGCGCAATGCAATTCTTTTCTCCTGCGCCGCTTCTGGCTTCTCCCAGCCCGCGGCTCAGCTGCGCGGGGCCTCCAGTGCGCCCCCTAGTGCGGGCGCCGAGCAGCGCGGCGGGCGTCTACCTCTTTAAATGACAGCTGGGGCCCGGGGCCTCGGTCCCGAGCTTGACGTCAGCGCCGCCTCCCCGGCTGCCTGGAGTAGTTTAGCGCCGCCGTCCGCTCCGGGTCTCGTGGCGCGCTCGCAAATCCGCTGGGGCGGCGAGTTTTCTTTTGCTCCGATCCCTCCTCCCGCCCTCTCGGCGGAGGGCTGAGCTGCAGCCTCAGAGCCTCTCGCCCAGTCTCCCGCACACTTCGCCGACGCACCCCCCAGGAGCAGCCGCTCCCCTGCTTTATTTTTTATTATTATTCATTTATTTGTTTTTACGCGCCACCGCGGCGCCGCCCTCGGAGTCTTCTCCCGCGCTTCGCTGCCCCCCGATGGAGCCCGGGCGCCGCCGCCGCCGCCGCCGCTGCTGCCGCTGCTCCTGCTGCTTCCCCGAGCCCTGAGCGCCCCGAGACACGCGGCGGCCGGCCCCGGAGGGGTGCAGCGAGGGTGCCAGGGGCTCCGGGCACCCCAAGTGCCGCTCTCCCGGGTCACCTGGCCGGGACCATGGCTTTGAAGGACACGGGCGGCGGCGGCACCATCCTCCCCATCAGCGACATGGTGTCTGCGTCCAGCTCGCCCGGGGGCGCGTCGGCTGCAGCCGCCGCCCCGGGGGCCCTGCGCGCCGTCCCCTTTCCCCCGAGGTGGTGGAGCTGAACGTGGGGGGCCAAGTGTACGTGACCAAGCACTCGACGCTGCTCAGCGTGCCGGACAGCACCCTGGCCGCTATGTTCTCCCCCCGCCAGCCCCCGGGGGCGGCGTCCGACGCCGGGGCGAGCTGCCCAGGGACAGCCGCGCGCGCTTCTTTATCGACCGCGACGGCTTCCTCTTCAGGTACGTGCTGGACTACCTGCGCGACAAGCAGCTGGCGCTGCCCGAGCACTTCCCCGAGAAGGAGCGGCTGCTGCGCGAGGCCGAGTACTTCCAGCTCGGCGACCTGGTCAAGCTGCTGGCGCCCAAGGTCACCAAGCAGAGCTCGCTCAACGACGAGGGCTGCCAGAGCGACCTGGACGACAACGCGTCGCAGGGCAGCAGCGACGCGCTGTTGCGGGGGGCGGCGGCGGCTCCCGCCCCCTCGGGGCCCCGGCTGCGCGCCCCCGACCAGCGCTCGGGCTTCCTGACGCTCGGCTACCGCGGCTCCTACACGGCCGTGCGCGACCACCAGGCGGACGCCAAGTTCCGGCGGGTGGCGCGCATCATGGTGGTGCGGCCGCATCGCGCTGGCCAAGGAGGTGTTCGGGGACACCCTCAACGAGAGCCGCGACCCCGATCGCCCTCCCGAGAAGTACACGGCGCGCTTCTACCTCAAGTTCACCTACTTGGAGCAGGCGTTCGACCGCCTGTCCGAGGCCGGCTTCCACATGG
Organism: Cryptotis parvus; assembly: GCA_021461705.1. Classification (NCBI taxonomy): domain Eukaryota; kingdom Metazoa; phylum Chordata; class Mammalia; order Eulipotyphla; family Soricidae; genus Cryptotis; species Cryptotis parvus. Next base: position 22,970 of record JAJIBD010001798.1, read on the forward strand.
TGGCGTGCAACTCCTCCGGCACGGCCGCCTTCGTCAACCAGTACCGCGACGACAAGATCTGGAGCAGCTACACCGAGTACATCTTCTTCCGTAAGTGCGCGCGGCTGCCGCTCGCAACCCGGGTGGGGGCAGCTTGGGGTTCCCCGGGGTCCCGGGCGGGAGCTGGTGCTGCCGAGTGAGAGGTTCACCCCCGAGCGTCTCTTGCAAGCCCCGAGACGCGAAATCGACGCTTTTGTCTCTCGCCATCGCCCACCCTCACCTCCACCCGCACCTTCTGCAACTTCTGAACCTGGAGTTCCCACGCGGGTTTTCTTTCCTGCGGGCCGCGCCCAGACTCAGCGCTGCGGGACGGGGCAACTCTATGTCCTCCCTGCTGCGGGGAGGAGGGCGCGCACCCGGCTGGGTACCGGGTTCTCTGGCTCGTCCCGGCTTCCGCGGGTCTCCTCGGGGTCGGGAATGGGTTCCTGCAGTGGGGAGGCAGCAGGAGCAGCCGCGCGCCACCCTCACCTGCTGCAGGGGCTGCTCAGCAACTGAGCACCTCCAGGGGATGAGAGCCCAGGGTGAGAGATGGCCACTGACCGCAGCCATCCGCAATCCGCCCCCGCACCACAGCCCCAGCGCCTGCTACTGTGTGCACACTTAGGGGTGCTTGTATAGGAGGGAGGAGTGGATTCGAATTCGGTGGTCCAGTGCTGTCCTTAGGATGAAGACTAGGGAAAATTCTGGGGTGCGTGTGTGTGTGTGTTTTGTGTGTGTGTGTTTTGTGTGTGTGTGTGTGTATAAGAGAGAGAGAGAAACTGAGAGACCGAGGACACAGGAAAAGACAGAGGAGAGGGAGGGAGAGAGACATAGAGAGGGGGATTCCTAGACTGTGCTTGCATTGTGGGATCCTCAGTGTGTGTGGAGGATATATTCTCTTTGTAGCAAACTTTGCTAGGAGTGTCTGTGAATTCAGCTCAAGAAACGCCACAGGGGCCTGGGGAATGCCTAGGAAGGAGCTGACAGAGCTCTGATGCCCGTAAAGTGGTGGGGGAAGAGCTTAGAGTTATTTTGACAAATGAAGAATCAACGGTAAGGCCCTTTGCCTTCGGCAATACATAGTGCCCTTTAGACCCGTCTGTGTTGTTAGGGACAGAGAGTACCAGTGGTAGCCTGTGGAGCAAATAAACCCACCCTAACTGTATTTAATTGGGGGATTCACTCACCAGAACTTGACAATCTTTTTTGCTCATTATTTTCATGATGAGCATGAAGTGGACAGACACAGCCTGAGGGCCTGTGTATATTCTGATCACTTTGAAGGTTGGGTGAGGGAAATTAACCCTCTGGGTTTTATAGTTTACTTATCTGTTTTAATTGTGTTGGATTTCCTAAGAAACCATTTCCTCAGAGAAGCAAAGAATATATATATATATATATATATATATATATATGTATATATGTGACATATAAATGCCTTATATCGAAAGTTATTACTCTGAAACTGTTGATAGAAGAAGTATAGAATGGAAGGCAGCGCTACAATTATTCATGTGAAATTGGGACCTCTTACATGTATAGTTTAAATATTTGAGTATTTTTGCATTATTCTAGGAACCGTAGCCATAGCAGTGCTGTTGGGAGAGCATTTGGTACCTGGGGTTGAACTCGGGGCTTCATTGGCGTATACCAAAACACATTATCCCCGTGATTTATTACACCATCAATGACAGGCTTCCCTGCGCACTTCATTCCAGCACCACCCGCCTCCCTAGAGATTCAGTTTCTCTCAACATCATCTTGAATAACAAGGTTACTACACCTTCCCTACCACCGAAATGTCCCAAACCCTCTTCCTGCTCTGTCCTTAGTCACCATGAGTTCATCTTCTCTTTCCTTCACTCTCCCTGCCCTACTTGTTAATCCCAGTTTTGCCGTTAGAGGCCAATGTTTTGTCTTCATTTGATATCATTTGCTTTCTTGTTAAGTGACATCATCTGGTATTTGTTCGTCTGCCTTATTTCACTAAGTGTGATATCCTCTAGTTTCATCAAAGTTGTAGCAAACTGCAGGATTCACTTTTTTTTTACAGGTACATAGTTTTCTATTGTCTATATATAGCACAACTTCTTTGACAATAGATCTGTTGTTAGATTTTGGATTGTTCCAATATCTTGGCAATACCTGACAATGTAGCGAACATAGGTGTGCATAAACTGCTTTGAATCATGCTTTTTTGCCTTTGGGACAGATTCAAGAAAAAGGGATAATTGGAAAAATTTGTCATATGGAAACTAATCTTAATTTGTTGAACATTCTCCAAACTGTTTTACATAGAGGTTGAACCAAATAAGATTCACCAACAGTGAAAAAGGTGTATTTATTCACTATACCCCTGTCAATACTGGTTATTTACAGTATTTTTGATCTATAACTTTCAGACGGGTATGAATGTCACCAGATTTGCATCTCCTGATAACAAGTGACAATAAACACTTTTACTTATGCCTACTGACAGACCTTATGCCTATTTCTGATAAGTGCTTATTCATTTTATTTTTTGGTGGTATTATTGGTTTTTTAGAGTGTTTGTTTTTGTGAGTGCTTTATATATCTTAGATATTAGACCCTCTATCTTATTTATGGCACGCAAATATTGTCTCACAGTGGCCATATTTAATTTTAGTTCATGCTACTTTTCTTATGCAAAACCTTTTTTAGATAAACTTTTACATTCAAAAATACTACCTTATTAACCAACTTCCTTCCTGGAAGTGAATATTTCATATAGAATTTAAGTCACCTAGATTTGCTGATCTCACTCTAGGTTCTCTGCATCAACTTCAATAGAACGTTTTCTGATTTAGAGCCAAGAAGTGTTTTAACACTTCTCTTTAGGGCTTGAAACTTTGGCAATATTCTCTGATAAATGCTGAGCTAGAATCCTTTTTCCTTAAGTGCCTGTATTCAACTCATTGGTTTCTAATGCCCAAGGTTATATACAGGTTATTAAACATTTAACACTACATTCATTTAGCTACTTGAACACTTTTATTTATTTTTCCAATACTTGTTGTATTATCAAGTTTCCATAACATGTACTAGTATTACTAAATTTCATAGTCCACCACTAAGGAGGGATTGTTGTCTCTTGAAGAAAAAGAAATATTTATTGTTGTGTGTGTGTGTGTGTGTGTGTGTGTAGGACAAGTGCTATTGTAGCTGTTTTTAATACTATCCAGGAGTCTAAAAAATCATTTTATGTTAACATTTCATTAAGTTGACAATGTTTGTGGCATGACCATCCCCCTAATTAGAACTAGCATTATGTACTATGATCTTCATTTCTCATAATCAGTGAGTTAATGGAAAAGTTATAGTCATTTATTGCTCTTCTCTTCCTAAAGTGCTTCAGTTCTTAATTCTCATCATTGTTGAGCAAGGTGGGTACATCTGTATGTATTTCTAGGCTTGCTGAATATTCTTTTTATTGGCCCTGTCATTTATGTTTGGTGTCTGAGATTGCCATAACTGTGTATAACTGTGTATTAATGCTGCTACTAAATGACATGTGAATTCTAATTTCTCTGGGGGGATTTTTGTGTTTGTAATTTCAAATTCACTCTGATTTGTTTATCCTAGTTGGGTTAAAGAAAAATGGCTGAGCCCAGAGCATGGAGATGTATGAGTGTTAGAGCAAAGATGCCTGTAAGCATGAGATGAGGACATTGAAGCTAAGTCTGATTCCACCTAGAGGAGGGAAAGTAAGATTGCGACAGTTAGTTGTCACCAATCATAAGAAATGCTGGCTATGTCTCCAACTGAGTTTATAATTTTGTTAATAAGAAACAACAGAGCAAAGATTTTACAAGGACTTACCCCAGGTGAGAGTAATTTTCTTTTTTTCAGCCACTTCATTAGGTTAGTTAGCTACATTATAAGTTCTGAGGGTAATGGTGGATGCATAGCTGCTGACCTAAATGTAGATGGTCTGTGCTGACCAACTGCATTACTCACCATTGGTATCGGGGGGGGGGAGCATTTCATAACCCTTATTTTCCTATCAGACAAAAGAGATGAACTTGTTCATGCTTGACATTTATTTGCTACAAGTTAATTTCCCTAACCAATGATTTGAGGCTTTTCATGTTCCTTGATCGAAAGCAGTTGCCATTGGGCTACGCTTAACATGTGACAGGACATATGAAGATGTTACTGGTGCCCGCTTGAGCAAATCGATGAACAACGGGAAGACAAGTGATAGAAGTGAAGTGAATTTCCTAACCCTTTGATTTTACTGCATTTAGATGGAATATTTCTGCATTTAAGCTCTACATTTCTCAGTCCTTTTAGAGCACACTAGGAATATTACCCTCATTATGCTTCCTGCAGTATATAATTGTATCTCTATTTTCCTTATTTGTCTATTTATTCATTTATTTATTTATTTACTCATCTATGTATTTATTTACTCATCTATTTATTTATTTTGCTTTTTGGGTCACACCTGGCGATGTTCAGGTGTTACTCCTGCCTCTGCACTCAGGAATTACTCTGGTGGTGTTCATGCTAGGGGGTATATGGGATGCTGGGGATGGAACCCAGGGTCTGTCTAGTGCAAGGCAAATGCTATCACTCCAGCCCCTATTTCTCCTTTTTTTTCCTTGATTTTTGGTTCACATCCAGCAATGCTCAGGGGTTACCCTGGCTCTTCACTCAGGGAATTACTGGTGGCAGTGCTCAGGGGGCGATACGGGATGCCGGAGATCGAACCGGGGTATGCGCGCATGCAAGGCAAACGCCCTACCCGCTGTGCTATTGCTCTGGCCTCCCTATTTTTATTTTTTAATGTGTCCAATTTTCCACTAGCATTTTGAAGATATAGTTGACATATAGAATTTTGTAGTTTAAAGTATGCAAGGAGTTTATTTGATATACTTTATATTATAGTATCATTACCACGATAGTGTTAGCTAACACCTCTGTTAAGTAATATAATTACCACTTCTTTTTCCTGTTGAGGACATTTTTTAAAAAATCCTGCTAACTATTTTTTTTTATTTTTTAAGCATACAGTACGCACCATTGATCACAACATAATGCTGTGATTTAGTACCCTGAACTCATTTAACTGATAACTGGATATTTGTACTCTTTGACCAACAACTTGTATTTCTCTCCTATGACTTTGTGATAGCTTGATATCCACTATTCTACTTTTGGTTTCTGTGAGCTTGACATTTTTAAAATTCCATATATGGTTATCTAAGTGAAATATGTGTGTATCTAAGTGTATGTGATATATATGTGTATCTAAGTGTATCTAAGTGTTTACCTTTATATATCATTTCACAGAGCTTTATATCCTCAGGTTCCATCTATGTTATCCCAAATGAACGATTTTTTCTTTCTTTGGCATGCCTGAATAATATTCAGGAATGTCTCTATATGTAGACATATATCACTTGAATCCCAGTTATTCATCGATTTGCTCAAGCAGGCGACAGTAACATTTCCATTGGACCCTATCACGTGCCAATGTAGCCCAATGGCATCTGGTTGATTCAGGAATATGAAGAGCCTCAAACCGTTCCTTCCAGGGTCTGACGAAGAAGTCTGACCATCTTGTAGGTGGGCGGCCACGTGATCTTTTGACATCCCCTGGGATCCAGTCAGTAAGAGCTCTAGTCCAATGGTCGTCTCCAAATTGATTACATGTCCAGCCCATCTGATTTTCGATGCCTTGGCAAACAAGACAGCGTCCCTGATTCTGGAACAGCGACGGAGGTCAGAACTCCGGATTCCTTCTCTCACTTGAGTGAGGCATGATATTCCAAGCAGAGCTCTTTCGATTCCTCTCTGGGAGACCTGAATAGCATTCTCATCCTGCTTTCGTAGGGCACAGGTCTCTGAGGCATATGATAATGCAGGGAGAACTGTGGAGTCAAAGAAATGTGCCCGGAGCCGGAGGTTCTTTGTCCTTCTAGCTATTTCTTCGATGCCTTTGAAGGCATTCCATGCCGCTCTCTCTTCCTCCTGCGCAGCTCAGGTTTTAGGTCATTCATCATGTTGACTTCTCGACCTAGGTAAACATAACTGCTGCATTCAGAGATGTTTGTTCCATTGAGAGTGAATGGGACCTCTGGAACTAGTTCATTTTTCATGAACATAGTTTTCTTTAGATTCAACTGTAGACCTATCTTTCCACATTCTCGGTTAAAGTCAGCCAGCATTTGTGCTGCTTGGCTAATGTTTGGTGTTATTAGAACGATGTCATCAGCGAAGCAGAGGTGGTGTAGTTGCCGACCGTCTATCTTCACTCCCATTCCTTCCCATTCTAATTGTTGCATGATGTTCTCGAGGGTGGCGCTGAAGAGTTTTGGTGAGATGGTATCACCCTGCCGAACCCCTCTTTTAACATCAATGATCACTTCCTTTGTAGAATGGTGAGATCCTGGTGGTGAATCTGTAATACAGCTCACGAAAATACAGATATCATATATATATGTACATATATATATATATATATATATACCAGGCATATGCCAAAACCCGACATATATATAAGTGTGTGTGTGTGTATATATATATATATATATATATGATATCTGCTGTTATTATAGGTTCTAAGAGTCCAAGGTTGTTTTTGTGTCTTGACAAAACGTCTTGATGTTATAATGAAGGTTAGAATGCTCATATCTCTAAGATATTTTTTTCAGCTATGTACTGAAAAGGGAGATTACTACATCACCACAGAGCTTTCCATTACTTCTACTGTGTTTCAAAGCATTTAAGAACCTGTACAGTATTTCTATTTTCACTCCATTTCTTAGCATTTTTATTAGTAATTTTAGTTATTTTAAGTTATTTTATAACCTCATGATAAAGCTTAGTTTTTCACAGTTATCTTTTACTCATTATTTTTACTGTGATTCTCAGTAATACCATCACTTTTATCACTTGTCTTCCTGTTGTTCATCAGTTTGCTTGAGCGGGCACCATTAACATCTCCATTGGTTGGGAATGAGGTCCATTATTGTTACTGTTTTTGT